>APFE030986088.1:96310-155774 GCA_000404065.3 Pinus taeda
TGACTTTCTGCCCACTTTTTGAATTGCAGAAAGTGACCTTGGGAGAAATGGTTTTTGAGGGGGCAAAACAACTCCAAAATAAGAAATTCCACTTGGGATGGAAAGTAGACAGACCAAGCTTTCCAATGAGCCATCTTGTACCTGATTTGGACCAGTGGAACCCACTCAAAAGTTGCTACAAAGGGGCGCGACCATTTGAAACAGGGGCGCGACAATTCGGGCCAGCTTTGCCAGAATTGACCTTTTTTGTCAAAAAACATTGTTTTGACTATGGTTGACCATTTATACTTGTAGATGATGGATAAATGTAATATTTTCATGGCACTTTGATAGATTTTATCTCTCTTTACCCTTCTAGAAGCTTCCTTGATGTAAAAAGTAAATAATTAATGCATGAATCAGTTAGCTAAGTAATAGAGGCAAGTTGTTGGACTGCCTATTATCTAGTGCTTAATTTAGAATTAGTTCAAACTGCTCCTAGGAAGCTGAGCTCGACCCCTAGAGGTGGGGAAAGGAGTTAGATGGTCTATATTATGCTCTCTCTTTCTCATTTCATGGTTCTCTTGTGGGAGAAAGTTTCATTGTATATTGTACATCTATCTTTGCAATTTCAAGAGGAAGAAGGCCAGGGTTTTGCAGACATCCTTGTGGATTCTTGTGGATTGTATTGTTGATGGTGTGTTCTCTACATGTTCTTGTAAGTTTGTTTATGTATTCTACATCTCTCTTTTGCTTCTATTTGGACAGATGAAGTGGTAAAGTTTGAATACATGCTTTGACATGCTCAGCTTTTTAGTTTGTTCAAAATTTATGTTTTCTGCTATCTAGAGAGGATTCAAATGGTTGTTTGCCCTCTTTAGCTCCTTCTCTATCATACCTGATCATCCATCTCAGATTAAGGCATCAACGCTCACTCCTACCTTGCCCCAAAGATCCCCCTGCAAAAACTGTGCTCAATCCCCGCACCCTGAATTGCACTCCCTCCAATTGCCACCAAAAAACCAAAAATCTTTAAATCAACCCCCTTATCAATTTACTAGCCTAATATCTTTGATCCTAATTGGTCAGCTTATCATATTGAAAGATCTACCGAATCTGACCCGAGAGAGCCTTCTCATACCTCGTAGGGCTAGCTACGAGGTGAAATGGTTTGATGTAGCCTTGAGAGTTTGTCTATCTCAGCCTAGGTGAATTCCAAGCGCTAACAACCTCCAAATGAAATTATTTTCATGGTTTTAATTATTTATCCCTTTTTCTTTACAAGGATTTAAATGGAGCATAAGGGGTATCATATGGGCATCGCAGGTTCTAAATTCTGATAGGGGTGTCCTTGTTGAGTTTTTTGCACCATGGCAAGGTCATTGAATACAAAATGAAGGGGTTTCCAACCATTAAGGTATTTACTCCTAGAAAGCCCCCATTAGACTTTCAAGGAGCAAGGGATGCAAAACCAATAGAAGAATTTGCAATTCAACAGTTGAAAATTGTTGTTAAAGACCGACTAAATGAGAAGATTGGATCAAATAAGAAAAGTTCATCAAGTTCATCAGTAGAACTCACTTCAAGCAACTTTGATGACATTGTCCTAGAAAGTAAATATCAATGGCTTGTTGAATGTTATGCTCCGTGGTGTGGACGCTGCAAAAAAACTTGCTCCATAGTGGAAGAAAGCTGCAAATAGCTTGAAGGGCAAGGTGAATATTGGTCATGTCAATTGTGATGAGGAGAAGAGTTTGATGAGTAGGTTCAATGTGCAAGGCTTTCCTACAATCTTGGTTTATGGTTCTGATAAGGAGAGTCCAATTCCTGTGAAGGTACAAGGACAACTTTTGCGATGGAATCCTTTGCCCTCGAGCAGCTGTAGACAAATGTTTCTCCTCCAGAAGTAGTGGAGCTTACAAGCTAGGATGTATTGGGAGCCAAATGTGCTTCTTTAGCAATATTTTTTGTTAGTTTCTTGCCCGACATTTTAGACACAAATGGCGCCATTAATGGTTTAAAGAGGATGTCCAGATAGGCTTGCTCTTTGAAGAAATTTCCTTATCCAACAGAACAATAAACTGCTCTAAATATAGAGAGTGTACCTATTCTTTGAATTTCTTTGCCTTGGTCCTCTTGACCTTCAGTTTCTCCAATTCTGTGGAAAAAGCATCGGAGTCTAATGGAATCTGCAAACTCTCTGATATATGTTCTGCGAGCTTGACGCTGAGGGAGTAGTCAGCTAAAACTGAATCCAGAGCACCATCCTCAAAATAATTGCAAAGGATCTGATCATTTAATTCAAGCTTTGAAATTCCCCTCTCTATCAACTACTTGGCTTTGGAAACATGAAACCTTAATGCAACGGAAGAGCCTTCAAAGATTACATTCCCCATAAATGTACCTGAACTATTTGTGAAAACCTTGACTCGATCAATCACATTGGAGCAACAAGTTAACAAATAGAGCGAAGACCTACTAGATATGTCATGTTAAAACAATGTGGAGTTTTCGACCTACCATAACGCTGGCAACTCGGTTGGAGTATACACTCATGAGACCAATGCATCTAATTGTGTGTGTTGAGACGACAATGTAAAATCATGAAGGAGCACCGAGTTTTATCTTTCGAATCATCCAAGATCACTTATGGCATCAGTAACTGGCTATAATGGAAGGCATTAAAGGGACGTGAAGGGCTGCGTTAAAATTAGTTGCATGTCATGCCACGATTTCATATCATAACCCGTCAAAAGCAGATGGCCTTGTAAAAAGTCATTTGAAGAGGATGGAAACAAGTAAGGCATCAACCTCAGTTGCAATACAGTGTACTCAAAACCAAGAATCAACATATATCGGGAGGAAAACCAGCATGCAGTTTTGCGTGTGTAATGAGTCAGTGTGTACACTGAGTAAGCAGGCCATTGCTAGCGCGATATTTTTCATTGCAGGGTGAGCTGACCTTAACCAAGTTACAACACAATGCAAAGCTATAAGGCAGTGTTCCCATTAGCTATAAAGGCCACGACAGTGCCATTGTCATGCAACAGACGGTTCTTCGTGGCAGAAGCAAGCAAGAAAATAGGCATCACGCATTCTGCCATCCCAAGCACAGTGACTGATAGAACACAACCCCAGAGTGCAACGACTGTGCAAACTCACCAAAAGTCACATCATTTGATTGCGACCCTTCGTAGGTAACAAAAGTCGCATTATATAAGCTAAGGATAGGTAGAAGATGAAGTGTTATTGTAGTCAAGTGCGACCAATCGCTAAGTCGCATCAAGGAGTCAGGACAACCACCAAAAGAAAATTGTGACTTGCGACCTGCAGAGGGTTGTACTTTCAACCAAATCGTTAGGTCACGTTACAACTCCTTAGGCGAGATCCCCTGAACTGCAACCAACCATTAGTTGCGACCATGCGACCTCCACTTTAATGCGACTACATGAAATCACAAGTTGCAGTCCTGGAATACCATTGGTCGCAGGAACGCAGTTAAGGAATCCATATCTCCATGCGACCCACACTACTATGCGACTATGCAACCTACCCAAAAGTGCGACTTCCATGAAAAGGGAAACTATGATCTACATATGCAAAATGCGGTTTGGTTGAGGTGAAGCTTCCCAAATGGGACTTGAACGGTAACGGTTGGAATACTCGACTACGCGTTGAGAAGCTAATAAAGAAGGAAATTCCCTTGCTGAAAGGAGGGAGTCAAATGATGATGAACAACCCATCACCAATACTCATGAAAACAAACTCTTTTCTTTCACCTCAAATTGATCATTCATTAATTGATTTTTTGTAGTAATTATTTTTTGTCTTATTGCCATATGTTCATCTTGAGTTTTAATTGATAAATTGTGTTCTTATAGGATGATGGGGCATGAATGTCTAACACAAAAGGATTCACTGGAAGATGATTCAAGCTTATGAGGATTATGCTTCATGTGTCAAAAGGAAGAACGCAAAAGGGTTGAACATATGGAGGGAGATAGGGTTTATAACGTAAGTTGTGATTGGAAAGATAGTTCCATACAAGCTCTAGGAACCGATCAATCACACCAAAGGAACAATATCAAAAGTCGACATATGTATGTGAGACGCAATAATAAAAAATAGGCTTGTCTCACGACTAGGCAACATATTGATATTGAACATCCTATGGTTTTCCAATAACCCTCACTCTCCTCATGTCTTCTTTCTGGGACCATGTGAATGTTTCTCATCATAATTCCAACAATCACACTGAGATGAGTTAGGAATGTAATAGTCATTGTGTGAGCTCAAGATTCATGAAGAGAACTTCAAGAGTCACAAGGGAAGGCCAAGGGTCACGTAGGTGAACAGTCAACTCATCGCTATAAATGTTTCCCTAGGCCTCATTAGGAGGACAGGAGCACTCGAGTTGAGGCCAATATAGATAATTGACTGATGCTTGAGAGCTAGGGTGACTCAGCTCTTGGTCGCTAGGAGAGTGAGTTTGCAGTAGGGCTAGGGTTTTGACATCGGGCAATGGTATGAACAACCCATGTTCCACTATTGGGTATTGACCAATTGCATGATATGTATTTGAAGTTGCAACATATTAATAAGATGTTTTATTTTATCTTTGGCACTGATTCCCATGCTCACTCATGGTGGTTGTATTAGCTATCTGGTACCTCATCATATTTGTACGTGTGGTTTCATATACACAAGATGTTATGTTCAGATACATAGTGGTTGCATGTATGTTTTTGCTTTCGAATCTGTGTTTACTTGTTCCTTGCCATGTCGGTGACCTATTGTGAACTACTTCGAAATTGACCTCTAACATGTTCCTGTTTATTATGTCCGATGGGGTTTTAGATCGCTAATTGCCCTCATCGTTTATCTCTTCTTATCATTGTTGTGACTTGTTTAAACCTCTTTCTAAAATTTGTCAATCTTGGGCTGATTTTATTTCGTTGCCTGAGCACTTCATTCTCACCCCACTCTGGCACCTTCTCATTTCATAACCAAGAGCAGAAAACATTCATGGTGGTATCTGGGCCCACGTACCGGATGGGGCTCCTATCCCAGGCGGTGTGAGGTCTAATTGGGACTTCACACCGAGAAGACCCCTTAGTCGTTGGTGGTACATTTTGGCCCTTCAACGGGTCCAAAATAGAATGAAATGACAAGTGAGCGAACATCCTCTAAACATTCTTTTATAGCACAAGACAAGGTTTCTTCACCTTCAACCCTATAAACAAACATCATTCAAAGACAAAACACCTCATAAATTAACACCCAAGTTCTATGGACTCTACAAGATCGCATAACTTATTTTATAATTGACCTATAAATTGGCTCTTCCTGACCACTCCTTGATTCATATAGTATTTTATGTGTATGATCCTAAGAAGGTCATCATATTGAAGTGCGAGTGTAGGTTTTAACCTCATACAAAAATTACCCTCATACGAATTCTAAAAACATAAAATAAACAATAGCGAGAGCATAAAACATAAAATAGATATACATTGAGATTTTCCCCTAGATCCCAAAACCAAGACTACCAAATTGATTTTTCATTAGATTCCTTTCAATGTTACAATACATATATATACATGTCAAAGCATCCATAAACCACAATCCCTTAACCCTGGATTAGAACATAACCCTAGTTCCCTTGATCGGATCTACAAAATACCATGGGCATAAAACCATCATGCCCAAAACCACGTGTGAAAACCATGCACCAAAACCATAGGTAGGTCCTCCCACCTAATATAGGGTCCAATTTCTTTTCCTCGGGGCGCTGCCCTGGACCCCGTAGAGGGGGGCTACCGCCCCCCTCAAACCCTTTGCTGCACCCGACGCAACGAATAGGGCGGGCTCTCGCCACCCCCCCCCACCATGACCCCCCCCATGTGGGGCTAGTCATGGAAATAATATAATACACACCCAACAACGAGGTGCAAAGTAGAGAACCTAAAGTTGACAAATAAGACTCCATCTAGCTTCAGCCAAAAGTAGAATTGGTTAAAAGAGAGCATTACTCATGTTAACACACAATTAGTGAAGTATTGGTCAAGTGGAAAGACATGCCACCCATAGGTACCACATGTGAAGCAACCACAACCTTGCAACAATTTCATCATTTTCAACATTGAGGACATGTTGATTTCAAAGGGGGAGGGCATGTTAGGGTCCTCCCTTAACTCCCTACTTTAGGCTACCTAGGATTTAGTTAATTGTTATCTGCACCCATAATTTATTAATAAGGCCCATTGGATAGTTATTTAACGTAAAAGGGTCCACTTTAGAAGGCCCACTAGGTAGTTGGTACCCATTAGGGATGATACCACAAGTAGTTGGGATTTTTGTTATTGAAAAGTTATTTAAATATTGGAGACTATTGAATGTTTGTCTTATCTTGTGTATTTAGAGCTCTGCTTGATGAAAGGTCACTCCACCTTGAGAAGCAAGTGAATATTGTTTCCTTCTTCGTAGTATCTTAATAAAGGGGTATCTTTTGAATCTTTCATTTCATTGTCTCTTGTATCTGGTTATTGTTATTATATTCTCCATATACTTGGTTGTGTTTAAAGTTTGAGTGTTAATGAACACTACACGACATGGGGTGGGACTCTCCTCCATTGAAGCTAAATATGCTAGTGCACTTAATGCAGGAAAACATCTTTCTTGGATGCATATGTTACTTGGTTAGATAAATCTTGTTCAACGTCATATTTTTGTGCTATTTTGTAAAAATTAGAGTAAAATGAACTTTTTTTGTAATCTAGTGAACCATCAAAAGTATAAACACATTAAGAAATGGATGCATTGCATCTGACACCTCCATGACAAGGCCAAACTTGTGTGTTAATCTTTATCCCTTTCAGAGGTTAGCTTGCATGTATTGTTGATTTCTAATACTAGCCATATTTATTTTCTCATGACAAATTAATTTGTCCCCAATAGTTTATTTATTAACCCAAATAAACATTGATTTACTGAAAATAAAATCATTGGTACTTTAACTTCTAGAATTAAAAACATGCAACATAAATAAACAAGAGAGATCAATCACATATTGAAAAATTAATTAACCCACAACAATTATCCATAATTTCGTTCTCTAGAAAATCTGGGCTTTTGACCCACAAAGATACAAGGAAAAATACAAATATGGAACTTGCAACTTAGCTCCCTCATAATGAATTTAGCCAAGGTAAATCAACCTTGAGGAAATCTAACTCTGGATGAAATCAACTTGAATAAATTGGCCTCTAGCAACTCAATTTGTGCCCTTGGGCAACTATATATGTGCCCTACCACTAATGTGCATTGGAAAAAACCCCAACACTCAAGCAACTTGGCCTCCTGCAGATAAATACAATCTCCATCCGATAATTTGGCATTGCAATCTCCTCCTACCCAGCCTCCTTGGATTCACACAAACTCACTCACATTTCTCCTTCTCTATGCACAGGTCCACTAAGCCATTCACATTGCATAATCACTCTTTCTTTATGATGACTCGCTCTTCTTGCTCTTCTTCTTGTATCCTCACCTCCTTGCTAGCTCCCTTTATAATATTCATTGAGTCAAAATCCCTAGCCTTGATCTCCCTTTTAGAACCATATTGGAGATCAACGGTTGAGATTATTTCTAAGTCACTTAAATATTTAAATTACTTGTCCTTAGAAAAATAACTCAATTGTCCACAATAATTAATTTGTACTTTTCCTAAGTTAGACTTAAGAAAAAAGACATAAATCAGTAGTAGAGGCAAGCAATGTCTTCCACATGCTAAGACATCAAGTTGATGCAAAAGACCTTTTGATGCTACCACTCACATCAACACTCCCTCCTAACAAGGAAGGATTCTCCACTACCCCTATCTTATCTCGATACTTCACAAATTTCCCCTTGGTACAAGATTTGTGATAAAAATTTCCACCTATTCTTCTATATAAATGTACTACAATCTCGTAGCACCCCTATGGACCTTGTCTCTAGTGAAGTGATATTTGATCTCTATATGTTTAGATCAATCATGAAACACATGATTCTCAAAGAGCTTAATACAACTCTAATTATCACAATAGATCATTGTTGGCCCCATATGCAGATCAAATAACCATGCAAGCATATTATGAAGCCAAACTGCCTCAAAACTCACCATACTCACTACCATGTACTCTACCTTTGCTGAACTAAGTGCCACTGATTTTTGCTTCACGTTAAACCATGAGATCATGTTTGATCCCTAGTTGAAAGAACATCCATGTGTGGACTTTCTGCCCACCACATTCCCTGCCTAATCAAAATATGTGTACCTCTACAACTCCACTCCACCATTTCTGACATACTTCAGTCCAAAGTATATTGTCCCTCATAGGTATCTTAACACAGGATTTGTTGCCACCCAACGAACCTGCTTCGGCTCCACCATAATTTAGCTAAGTGTGTTCACAGGGAAACATATATATAGCCTAGTGTTGACCAGATACATCAAGGAACCTATTAGTTGCCTATATAGTGATGGGTCCACTAATTCACCCTCAGAAGCGCTCAACTTGTTCATGTTAATGATCATAGGTGTAGACATAGGCTTATAATCCCCCATCATGAATCTCCTCAAGATCTCCATTGCATACTTGCCCTGCCTAAGGAAAATCTCTCTTTGTTGTTGCCACACCTCCAATCCCAAAAAGTAATGCATCGAGCTTATGTCCTTCATGTCGAATTCCGAAGAAAGATCCTCCTTGAACATCCCTATGAGCTTCTCTGATCTTTTCAAGAAGAGATCATCCACATATAACACCAAGTTGTGTGGTTCACCCTCAACGATTACATAGTACAAGTTGGGATTCACCTCACTCTTGGTGAATCCCAAACTAAGAAGATAACCATTGATGAATCCCAAACTAAGAAGATAACCATTGGTTCTGACATACCGTGTGCGTAGATCCTGCTTTATCCCATAGAGAGCCTTATTCAACCTACATACATGGGAATATCTCATGTATACCTCAAACACCTAAGGTTGTTAAATATAGGCCTCCTCCTCAATAACCCCATTGAGGAAAGCAATCTTCACATCCATTTGATGTATCCTCCACCTAATCCCTCAAGTATTGGACATAACTGCTAAAATAGATGCATAAATAGCGTTGGTTGTGAATGTCTCCTTGTAGTTCACTCCCTCATTTTAGGATAACCCTCTCACAATGTACCTTGCTTTATACTTCTCAATACTGCCATTAGTTGCATGTTTGATCTTCTAAATCCATCAAGAAGTGACCAGAAACTTCCCCTCTAATCTTGACACTATATTCCAAACATCATTGCTCATGATATAGGTATACTCCTCTATCATGGAATCTCTCTATATCTGCTCGCCTATAACCTCCTCAAAAGTTGAAGGCTCTGACTCTCTAATGTTGCTCAATAGTTCTAAATAACTAGAATATCTCGTTGAAGGTCTACTCAACCTAAAAGTGCTACTAGGAGCCCCCACATGTTTATCAGCATCTCTTAATGTCTGCTCGGCCCATCTCAGCCTCCTCTTGGTTGAGCTTGAAGGAATGTCTAGCTCATTCTATGAATATGTCCCTGTTGGTGGTGTTGGTCCCTACTCAGTCTTAGGAGCCTCTCGCTCTCACTCCTCTACCATTGTTGACTCCCTCTCATGAGATCTCATAAGTGTCCTATCCTCATCAAAGCTGACAACCCGACACAATATCACCTTTCTCTATCATATAATGTTGATTTGGTAGGCCTTTGAGACCTCACTATAGCCAACAAACATGCCCCTCTCAGATAAGGGTTATAGCTTATTCCTCTTCTTATAGGCTCATGGGCATAAATTGGACTACCGAATATGAGAAAATGACTCATATTTAGTTTCACTCCTGTAAATAGCTCCTCAAGAGTCACGTCCTCCAACACCCTATGAGGACTCCTGTTCTACATACATAGTTGTCTTAGAGGTCTTTGCCCATAAGAACATAAACAACTTCTTATCATATATCATTTCCCTCATTGCTTCCATGATGGTCCTCTTTTTCCTCTTAACAACCCCATTATGCTAAGGGTTGTAAGGTATTGTGAGCTCCTTCTTGATTAATGTTTCCTTGCAAGAGTCCAGGAATTGGTTGGACGTATACTCACCTCCATTATTTGATCTCAACACCTTAATCTTCCTCCCTGTCTGATTCTCCACAAGAGCCTTCAACTCCTAAAACTAATTGAAGACCTCATCCTTGATCTTCAAGAAGTAGATCCAAGTCTTCCTAGAATAATCATCTATGAAAGTTGCAAAATATAAGGACCCTGTGATCGACGTCACATACATAGGACCAAAAATATCAGAATGTACCAATTCTAAGACACCCTTTGACTTAGTCTCACTATTAGGATACACAATTTTGGCTTGCTTGCCAAGTGCACACCCTTTGCACACTTCATCCTACTCCACCCAGATCTCTGGAAAATTAGTAACCATCCTTTGCACCATAGTAAGAGTTCTGTAGTGTAGGTGCCCCACCCTCCTATGCCAAATCTTGCTCTAGATGTCACTCTCATGGATGAGATCCTTCACCGATTGTCCTTGCAACAGATAGAGATCCCTCTCCCTTCTACCAATCACCTGCTTCTTGCTGAAATTGGTCCCTTTCATCCCAAAAACCACTTCACCTCCTCTAAAGATGACCTCCATTCCTTTATCTTCCATGGCCAAAATTGAAAGGATAGTCTTATCCAGCCCTACTATATATAATTCGTCGTTCACCTCTATGGTGCCCACTGAGTCCATCTGGAACTAGATACTCCTAGTTCCCACGATTGCATACATGGCCTTGTCACCAAGCTCCACATGTACATCTTTGGGCCCCCTATTCATGTTAGTGAAGAGTTCCTAAGATCCTGTCATATGATGAGATGTTTCACTGTCCACAAACCAAACACCTCTTGTGTCTAGAAAGGTGAGATAGCAAGGCAAAGTTCTTCTCAAACTTCTCCACCATCTTCTCTATCTGTGTAGTAGTTGTTGTAGTAATCTTTCCCTTTCCCTTTCCATTCCTTTTGTCAAGACATTGACTGGCAAAATTCTTGAACTTATGACAAGAAAAACATTTAACTTTGCTCATGTCCTTTTCCTTTTTGTTTCGTGAAATTTCTCCTCCAACCCGGTTTTGCTTGGACTTTGTTTTCCCCTTTTTCTATTATGCAATAAGAGAAACTTCATATTTTTCCTCACTGCCCTTTCACTATCCTTCAATTTTCCCATATCTCCTTCTGGTTGAAGTCATCCCATAACCAATTTCAATTAGGAAGTTGTTGATGAGCAAAAATCCCATCCACAAAAGTAGGTCATTGCTTTGTGCACCCCTTAAAAGCAACTCTTTCCAGCTCTGAATCATGCAAAGTTTCCCCAACAACTGCAAGCACATCGCAAGCTTGTTGAACTCTCATGAGATAAGATATTACAATCTCATATTCGTTCATTTTAATATTATTCAATGTCTCTTTCAACATAATTTCCCTGTTCTCATATGTACTATGATAAAGACCAATCAAAGCGAACCACATCTGTTTTCCGATGTCCTTCCCTAATATGTGGGGGATTATATGATCCCTCACACCATTCAAAATTATGCAGCTCTCTTTCATGTCCTTCGCTCTATGCTAGGTTGTAATATTCAGATCTGAAGGAACTTGCACATCTCTGCTCACTAAGTCCTAGGGACATTTCTGCTTTGGAATCCAGGTAATTCACTCCTTCCAGACACTGAAATTTGATACCACATCCAACATATCTTCATATCTCAAATTGAACAATGATGTCATCTCAACCATATCTCAACCATAGCCATAAAAACCTAGCTGCAAAATTTAAGAAATAATTTTGTTACCGCAAAAAGGAAAATTCGCTTCTGCAAACGCTCGTGATCTCAAATCTCTCTTTCATAGTCTTCTAGATAGCCTTGATACCATGTAAAATTCTAATATTAGCCAATTTTATTTTCTCACAACCAATTAATTTATCCCCGACAATTTATTTATTAACCCAAATAAACATCAATTTACCAAAAAATAAAATCATTGGTATTTTAACTTCTAGAATTAAAAATATGCAGTGGAAATAAATCAGAGAGGTCTGTTATCACTCTGATAATTCTTTTGAAGTTAGAAGAAAGAAAAACCAAAGGTAACCACAAACCAATTTTGGAGATCATGACCTGGCCTTCCTAATGCCCAGAGAGGGCTCTCTCTTTATAATTTAACTTTGTTTTGGTTAAGATGATTTTAGGCTAGTTATTGCTTGCACTTGGGTTTTGTTTTGAAAATTTGGTGGTGGCATCACTTTACTTAGATGGAAAGAGTTTTGGCTTATACCATTGGGCTATGGAGTCGGATGTCTAACAAACAAGATTGGATTCAGTTCTAAAAATAGGGTCTACAGGGCAAGATAGACGAGTTATTGCAGATCTCAGAGGCTAAATGGTGAATGGCTTCAAATTAGATCCAGGAAGCAATTAAGGGTTCCCTAGACAAAACTTTGGAAGGAATGAAAGAAGTCAATCAGGATGGGAGAGCAATTAAGGGTTCTCAAATCCAGGTATTAGAAGAAAACATGTAACTAAATTATTATGCAAAAATGAGTGTAATTAAACAAATTCTGAGTGATATTTCCAGTTAATTAATTTAGATTTTAGAACACATTTAAGATTGCGAAAACACATAAGAAAGGTAAAACAATCACACAAAGAAAGTACTTCATTGCAAATGGTTCATCTCATGAATCCTATAGCTCCTATAGCGAAATGCTTTTATTACTTGCTCCAGTCTGTTGACTTGAAAAAGGTACAGTCATCCTTAGGTTCAAGATCACAATAACTCTACAAATGTAAAATAATCCCCATAATACTTCGAATTTTGAAGTATTTATACAAAAAAATTATTACAAAATATCTCAAACTAATTTGAGAATTAATCTAGGAAAAGGAAAATATATTCTTGCAAGAAGATAGAGACAATTATTGAATTGCTTCATGTTGTCCCTGTTATTTTGGTTCTGTTGGCTATTATGATTTGATTTTTAGCCCTTTATGCTAGCGGGCTATTTGGCTTTCACACTGGATAGTCTGTTTGAATTTCATCTTTCATCTGATACTCTTTCACCTGATACACTTTGACTGTGCTGACCTATCTTCATCCTTTTACCATGCTCATTTACTTTTTACTGTACACTTACATTTTTACTGTGCTTTTACTACAATAAATCTTAAAGTTTTTGCCATGTTTCTTCATCTAGTAACTCGATGTTGATAGCATTAGAAGGCTTTGATAGTTGATAGTTGGTCGCATAATTTCGAAAGGCGCAAGTGCTTCAGAGGTTCAGCGGTGTGATTTGAGTGAACGGGTGAAAATGGGGGTTGGAAGGTTTTTAACCATGAATGGTTGGAAAAATGGCGAGGAAAAAATGTTTTTTGAACAGTGTTGGTTTTCACTTTGGCAAGGAGGTGGTTTTGGAGGCCATCACACCGCTTATGGGGGTCGAGCAATATTTTGTTGGGGGAACACAATCTATGCCAGACGCCGACACGTAGGCAGATGGGCCCCAAGCAAAACCGCCCATATCGTGTGCTCTTGGGCCGTTAAAGGTCGGACATTGCGCAAGCGCAATATGGGTGATAGCCGTTGGATCTGGGGGTGGATGATCGGATGACCATCGCATGGGAAAGTTGAGCGGTCGGGCGATGGGGCAGAGGTTAGCGGAACCCTTGGGTTCTAATTATGGTTTAGAGTAATTAACCCATGTTTAAGTGCAAATTAATTAAACTATAGAGTTTTAGGGGTAGCGGGGTTAGTTTATCTCACCAGGGTGGCGAGTTAAACTCGAGTATAGTTGGGAAAATGTTTAAGTGGTGGAGTTAGTGAGGCGAGGGGGTTTTAGAGTTAGGATAAAGGGTTTAGAGGGGTTTTGGGTAATTATTGAAGTGAAAACATGATTTTAAAAGGGGGGAAAGGGGTTTCACACTTAGGGGAATGGATTTTAGGAGTAATTGACTAGGGAAATGTGTGAAACTAAGGGGTAGGAGTAAAAATGAGGGGGAAGGGGTTTTCATAAGCCATGAAGGGTAAAAGGGAAGTTAGTGAGTATATAGTGGGGGTGAAATGCAATGAAAGGGGAGTTAGGCAAATCAGCTTATGAGCATGCTTTTTTCATTGATATTTGCTCTTACACACTTGAAACACATAGTTAAGTATGATAGTAGTGCTTATGCTCCAAATGACTTGTATTTCTGCAACCTTTCTTTACTTACCCTTTTACCTACCCTAACATTTTTTCTTCACTTTGGTGGGTGCACTTAAGCTAGCAAACCCTTTTCTTTCCTTTTATTTTATAAAACAAACTATCTACTTCTAACCTTATATCTTCCAAGGGCTCAGATTAAGCTGATGACTCCTTTTATTTCTCTACCTATCTAATGATCTGCCAAGATTGAACTGTTTAGTCAGATTTTTATTCTCTAACTGTAAACATGAAATTCAAAGCATGAAATAGTCAAGATTAAATAGTTTGACTATCATGGGTTGTGGCATATAGGACAAGCTGCACACAACCATTATTTAAGGCATTAATAGTTAAAAGTAGTGGCACTTGGACTTGCACATTTTCATGATCTATTTTTGGTTTGGGGTTCATGTTTTTTCATTTGTTTGATCCTTTTTCATTTTTCTTGTCCTTTGATATTTCTTTTAGGACATACCCTCTTTACATTTTTTATTTTTAATATGGAAAACATTTGCAGAAAGCAAAGGTATGTACAATATTACAAGAGTTAACCTTAGCCAATTCAAAATTATGAATCCTATCACTATAGGACTCTAACAAGGTCAATCACACATTGCAAAATTAACTAACCCACAACAATTTCCTGTCATTTCATTATCTGAATAAACTGAGTTTTTCTACCCACAAACATACAAGGAAAAAAATAAAAATGGAACCTGCAACTTGACTCTCGTAGAATGAATTCAGCCCACGTAAATTAGCCTCTGAATGAAATTGACTTGAAGAACTTGGCCTCGAACAACTTAATTTGTGCCCTCCAACAACTAGACCTGCGCCCTGCCACTAAGGTATTGGAAAAATCCCCAACACTCTAGCAACTCGACCTCCTTCATATAAATACAATATCCCTATGGCAACTCAACCCTGCAATCTCCTCCTACTCATCCTCCCTAGATTCACACGAACCCACTCACACTTCTCCTTCTCTGCCCACTGGTCCACTAAGCCACTCACACTATTGACAAATCACTCTCTCTTTGTGATGACTTCTCACACAACTTGTGTTCTTCTTCTTGTATCCTCACCTTACTAGGCTTCCTCTATAATCTTCATCGAGTTCAAATCCCTAACCCCACTCTCCCTTCTAGAACTATCCTTGAGATCAACAACTGAGATTAATTACAAGTCACTTAAATAATTAAATTATTTGTCCTTTGAAAATAACTCAATAGTCCACAATAATTAATTTTATTTTATTATTGTACTTTTCCTAAGATAGACTTAGGAAATAATACATAAATCATTAGTAGAGGCAAATAATATCTTCCACATGCTAAGACACCAAGTTGATGCAGAAGATCTTATGATGTTACTACTCACATCAACATGTATTTTCACTAAATCACATCCATAGCCCACCTTCAATCATGTACAAACAAATATATGTGCAAGTGCATAAAGGGGGAACATGACACATTGTAATATCATTTCATGTGGCTTCTTATTTAGATTAAGGGGGGAGGGGTGTGGAGTGTTGAGATTATTTGTGTAATCATCAGTTATGGCCACATGTCAACCCAATATGTTGGTAATTGAGGCTCTTAATGGTAGACATTTGGGTAGTTAAATTCGTTGCATTTTTTTTGTTTTGCTTTTGTTTTATAGTTGGGGTCTATGCCTTTGTCTTATGGTCCCATAACCTCCTCTTCAAAGGATGCTTCCATTTTCAAAGGGACAATTCCCTTGTGCACAATTCAAGTTCTCATTCATATCATCCCACTTAAGCGAAATCATTAATTCTTTTGTTCTAAGACACCAATAGTATTATGTGTTCTAGTTGTGGTGGCTTTCTCTTAGTTATGGTTAAATTACCTCAATGAAGTCATATTATGGGAGCTTTCATGTGATATATGTTAAGTGTTGTTATTTTTGTGTATGTTGGATTAGAATTTACTAGAGAGATCATCATAAATTCAATATCTCTTATAATCTCAATAATTATTTACACTCACGCACTTTATATTGAATTTGGGGGAGATGTTGCCATGTAGTTTTACATGACACGAGATTTTAAAAAATACTCACATTAAAAGAATACAACTCCATTTATGTTTTTGAATTAGAATTAGAAGTAAAGAAGATTGTTAGTTTTACAAAATGGCAAAAATAATAATAACAAAGATTTAATCTTGATTACAAGTTGGTTACGAAAATAGTAAAAGAAATGTTTATTTAATTAGTTTGTAATAAGAAGATTAACATATACTTATTTATGTTCATAAGTTATTAATGACAATGAACAAAAATGTTTAGACTTTAATTGATTGCCTGCGAGGGTCCCTACATTCTAGTACGGGGGAGATGTTGTCACAAAAGTACCCACATGGATCAAATTTCTCAAGGTACAATTTTTTTCAATCATTGATTACTCTTTGTTTAGGATGGATCTACACTAGTGTAGCTATATACACATGTAGTTCTTTATTTTTTTACTATCATAAAATGTTATGTGGCAACATCTTCCCCATACTAGACTCAAAAGCACCTATCGGTGGAACCAACTATGAATAAAGTCTATTTTTTTTCTTCGTTGTCATTAATAACTTATGAACATAAATGATAAAAAAATGACGCTTTAATAAATTTGATCCCTCTAAGTGCCTTATAGATCCATGTTTAAGATGGATTTGTGCTCCTTTTTTTTAATGTTGTCATTTAGATATGTAGATACACAATTATTTATTTTTGTTTATATTTTTCCTTTGTATGTATGTGTGTGTGTGTGTGTATATATATATATGATTGTCACCTAAATTATGTTAGGTGACAACATGTCCTTGAGTTGTAACTAACTACACATAGAGTAATCTTTTTTATTCATTGTAGAATTAAAAATGGTGTACACACACACACACACACACACACACACACCCCTCATGAATATAGAAACATATTTCTTAACTGGGCTCGGAGTATGCCCTAAAACTATTTTTTCCTGGCTAAGAGCTCATCTTTCTTAGACATAAGGAAAGAAGTTAACATCCCAATACCCAAAGACATCTGACAGGAGTGAAACCCTGCCTCCTTATGGACCACCAACGGGTAATTCAAGGTGGCATGGTTTTCCTTGAATAACAGTGATGAGTTAGCCTACATTTGCGGATAACAACAAGTGATGGTTGTCCCCACTGTTGGTTTGATAATTGAGTTATGATAGGTTTTCCCATTGTTTAAAAAAAATACATATTTCTTACCTTCCTTGTTAGATATTATTTAAATAGACATATATTCCCTAATTTATAGTAAAAAGTAATTTTTTGTTGTTGTTATTATTATTATTATTAATTTTAATGGGTTTGGAGTATGTATTAAAACTCCTTTTGCTTGTTCCAAGAACCTATGTCTTAAAACTGCTTCTGCTTGGCCTAACATTCAAAGACCCATAGGTTTGGTAGGAGTGAAAGCTTGCCCTCTTACTAACCACCAATGAGTAATTCCCCTTAGTAACATCATGTGTCAACCAACATTGTGGATAATGTGAAGAAATGACATATACGTTGTTTGACCATTATGTTATGTTGATCCCTCACTCATATATATATATAGAGGTGGAGAGTTGAGCTAGGGTTTGCTCCCGCTCCTAGAGCGTTGGGAGAAAAATGCAACAAGGAGGTCGATATCAACTATGATCTTTGCCTAGAGAGCAAGGACGAGTGATCTAGGGTTCTGATAAACTAGGGTTTGCAGAGACAGAGGTGGAAGAGACTTAGAGTCGAAGGCAAGGGTGGAAGGGTAAGTCATCGGTACGCAATCAAACCTACGAAGCCACAACTTGAAGAGGAGAGATAACAACGCCAAGCAGGGCTGACAGAAGCAATGGAGGGAGAGCAGGGGAGGGGAGAGATCCCCTCCTACAAAAATATGACGGTGGGCGAATCAAGGGGGAGCGGGACACAGAGACACCCAAAGGAAAATAAAAGAGATGCGCCAGTAATGGGGAATCGGTGGCAAACAAAGCTTGGGGGCAGATGTCTGCCCAGGGCACAGAAGAAACCAAGGTATGTAATACCCAACAACAAACTTGAAGATTATAGATGTTATATGAGAGACCATGCTTTGATATGCAAGTTTAGAGTTTTTGGCCATCAGAAAGGGACCTCACAAAGTGGATACAACAAAGATGGAGGCCAAAAGGGCATATAGACCTAAAACTAGGAGCAAAGGGTTTCTTTACATTGATATTTGTAGACCTGGAAGATAAAGAAAGAACCTTTGAAGGAGGGCCATATTTCATGAATAATGTCGGACTGTTCATGAGGCACTGGGAGGACAGATATAACCCAGACCACGAAAAAATGTTAGCAGCACCCATCTGGGTCAGACTATTTGGTCTACCAATGGAGTTCTGGGACCTCGATATCTTGGAAGGCGTAGACAATAAAGTTGGGACTTTTGTCAAGGTAGCAGAGTCAACAAAAAAAGGAAAGTATACATCCTACGCAAGGATATGCATATATATGAATATAGTAGAGCCATTTCCGGAGTATATAGAGCTAGAATACCAGGATGAAATATGGCAACAACCAATGGACTATGAGCATATACCCTTCAGGTGTAGAAGGTGTCATGAATATGGACACCTCTTCAAACAATGTCCACTGAATAAAGAAGAGGAAACACCACGGAAACAGGAAGAAGAACATAGGAGGACAGAGAGGAAAGAGGAAGAGGGAACGGGATTCCAGGAAGTCCATAGGAAAAAAAGGCCAGGTAAGGAAGTAACAAGGATACAACGACATGTAAAACCAATAACAGCAGAAAACCAAAATAAATTTCAGGTTTTACAGGAGGAAGAGGAGGAAAACGAAGAAGAAGACAACGAGGAGGAGCCAATGGAAATTATAACGGAGACAAAAGAATCAGACCTAAACCAGAAGCATAAGGCAGAAGGAGGAACTGAGGAAAGCATGGAAATGACAACAGAGCAAACCCAGACTGGGATAGATACCCAGAAGGACAGTGCGAATGAGGAGGAAAGAATCATGAGAAGACTGTTACAGGATTGGAAAAACCTTGATGAAAGATTCATCAAGGAAGCCCAAAAACAATTGTATAAAGAAGCATTCCAAAAATAGAAGGAAAAAAAAGGCAGCACTATACAAAGTCAGACAGATCAAACAGATAAGCAAGGAAACCAAAGCCTGGAAATGGATAGCACTGGCAAAGGAGGTAGGAAAAGAGGCAGACGAACATTAAATGAAACCATACAAGCGGTTGGAGAAATATTGGTCAATTCAGGCAGGGTTATACCTCTTTCAGAGGTATTTCAACATCCATCCAAAAAGTTATAAAATGATAGTAACAAGTTGGAACATCAGGGAACTCAATAGCAAAGGAAAGCAGAGGTATCTAAAGGAGAGGATAAAGAAAGATAAGCCTAGCATAATGATAATCTAGGAAACGAAAATTAGTTTCCAGGAATTAGAAGGAATAATTAAAAAACAGAAAATACAATATGAGGTAATGGGCTAGGATGCAAATGGAACAGCAAGGGGTCTTGCAATCCTTTGGAACCCTGAGGAGATATTGTTTGAAAATTGGATAAGTTCTCCTAGAATCCTTACAGGCTTATTCAGAATGACAGGATCAGCGGAGTGGGTCCTCATCTCAGGAGTCTATGGACCACACATACCAAGAGACCGGAAAAATTTCCTAAAGGATTTGCAAGCAACTAGTAGGATCTTCCCTGGAATACCGTGGATAGTAGGGGCGACTTTAATATGATCAGAACGACACAAGAAAAGAAAGGAGGCATAAGAAGACCAGATCAAAGTATGGAGGAGTTTAATGAAATTATTACATAGCAACGACTGGTAGATATCCTAACAATCAACGACATCCATACCTGGAATAACCGAAGGGGAGGAAAAAATCAAATAGCTTCTAGATTAGATCGATTCCTTATATCATAATAGATAATGAACCGGGATGTATTTGTTGAAGCGAAAAATATGCTGGCGATGGGTTCAGACCATTGGCCGATCAGGCTGGAAATAGATATTAAGAAAAAACTCCTGTAAAAAAGCCTTCAGGTTTGAGGCCTTCTGGCTTAGGAACCCTCAGTTCCTATCTAAAGTAGACGAATGGTGGAATCAAAGTACGCAAAAGGGAAGAGGGAAGATGCATACTTTTTAGTTAAAACTCAAAGAACTCAAAGGGAAAATCAAAAAATGGAATAAGGACGAATTTGGGAATATAATGGAGGAGAAACAGAAGCTAGAGAAAGAAATGGAAGAGATACAACAAAAAATCATTATAGAGGGCAGGAATGAAGAAAGCAGTAAAGAAGAAGGAATTATAGTAAGCCAATTGGAAGAGCGGAGGAAACAGGAGGAGATCTTATGGAGACAAAAATCCAGGATTAACTGGCTACGCGAGGGAGAAAGAAACACCAAGTTTTTCCACCAAGCAATGATTCAACATAGGCAAAGGAACATGATCTTTTCCATTAAAAATGAAGAAGGAGAAAGGATAATCGATCAAGAAGGAATAGAGCAAGTACTGGTAGGATACCATAAAGATATCCTAACAGAACCTCAAGTAGATAGAGAAGCAGCTACAGATCTCATCTGCAAAGAGATTCCTAGAATAATAACGTAAGATCAGAACAAGGCGTTGATGAGGGCAGCCACATTAGAGGAAGTGGAGGAAATTGTGAAGGGTATGAAAAAAAACAAAGCATGAGGACCAGATGGATACACCGTGGAGTTTTATCAAGCAGGATGGCATTTTCTTGGACAGGAGATCTTGGAGGCAGTAGAGGAATCTCGCATGAAGCAAAAGGTATGGCCGGGACTGAATTCGACTTTCCTTACTTTGATCCATAAAAATGCTAATTCTGAATCTGCCCAGGGCTTTCGACCAATCGCCCTGTGCAATGTAATATACAAAATAATTGCCACTTTGATAGAAAAAAGATTAAAAGCCATTCTCCCTAGCATAATATCACTTGAGCAAACATGATTTGTGGAGGGAAGGCAAATTCTTGATGGATTAGTAGTAACCCAGGAAACGATCCACTCTTTAAAACAGAAGAAACAGAAAGGAATGATGATAAAGCTCGATCTGTCAAAAGCCTACGATCGTTTAAACTGGAAATACCTCAAGGCAATCCTCGGGGCCTTTGGATTTAGTAGTAGATGGATAGACTGGGTTTATAATACGATATCAACGCCTATTTTTTCAGTCATGCTAAATGGGGTCCCATCGCCAACTTTCAGTGCTACTAGAGGAATAAGATAGGGGGATCCTATATCTCCCTTTTTGTTCATAATGGCAGCGGAGGGTCTGGGAAGGTATTTTAAAAAAGAGTTGAGGAAAAGGAAAATTAAAGGCTTAAGGCTATGGGGTAACAATATGCCCATTACACACCAGCAGTTTGTTGACGATGTCATGCTCTTCTGTGAAGTCTCAATAAAGGAGGTAAGGGGCGTGAAAAGAATCCTGGATCTGTTTATGGAGGCATCTGGTATGGAGGTAAACAAAGATAAATCATGTACCTTCATCTTTAACACTCCAGACACTATTAAGGCTCATCTAATCATAACATTAGGGTTCAGACATGGAGAACTTCCAACAAAGTACCTGGGGAATTAGCTAGACACAAACCCTACAAGAATGGCAAACTGGCAACAAATTATAGAGAAACTCAAGAATAGACTTGCAGGTTGGTCTTTTAGATCGCTGAACATAGCAGGCAGACTGGTGTTATTGAAATTAGTCTTACAGGCAATACCTATTTACCCTCTATCCATAATGGCTGCCCCCAAAGGGGCATGCATGAGAATGAAAGAAATCTTTAGCAAATTCATATGGGGAGGACCAAAACAACAGAGGAAATGGGCACTGGTTTCATGGAAAAGCTTGACTAAAAGAAAAGAAGAAGGGGGTCTAGGTCTTAGATACCCGGAAATGCTAAACAAAGTGCTAGGAGAAAAATTGTGGTGGAGGTGGATGAGGGGAGGAAATGACTTATGGAAGAGAATATGGACCGAGAAATATAACATGCCCCCAACAACGACAGGCATCCTTAGAGCTGAAGAAACTCCTAAAGGCTCTGCAATCTAGGAATTAGCAAGCCAAAGTAGATATATCATAAACAATTATGCCTTATGGGAAATAAGAGGAGGAGATACTGCTAGATTTTGGGACGAGGAGTGGCAACAAAGAAACAAATTGGCTAGTATACACGCCTTGCAAAGTATACAGCAAAAAGCGATAGGGGAAGGGCGAGTATACATGAGAGACTACTGGAAGGAAGGGGAGCCAAATGAGATATGGAGAACATGGAGAAGACTAGAAGAATGGGATGAAAACATAGACCAAGAGCAGCAAGGAATATATATAAAAGAATTAGAATCAAGGAAAATTAAAGCCAGACCAGGACTGGATATTCTCAGATGGGGAAAATCTGCAAAAGGGACTTTTATAGTCAAGGAAGCTTATCATCTAACAAATCATTAGGAAAGGGAGGAAGAAAACGCAGAATGGAAAGTCATTTGGAACAATAAGTGGTGGCCAAAGATAATCATATTTGCGTGGCTGGTGGGAAGAGAAAGAATCCTAACATGGGATAAGATCCAGAAAAGAGGATTCTTCGGACCCTCGAGATGTAGCCTCTGCAAAATAGGGGTCGAAACCCAGGAACACATTCTGAATGCTTGCCCATTCGCCCAGCATCAATGGGAGGAGGTCAGAAGTCTCTTTGGAAAAACAAATAGAGACCCCAGTGACATAAAAAAGACTATCTTTCAATGGGGTGAAGGACAATTTTCATGCAAGGTGGTAAGGAGAAGTTGGAATTTAGCGGTAGGATTCGTGATATGGTTTCTGTGGAAGGAACGAAACCGAAGAATTTTTTTGGATAAGCCCAATAACCCAGAAAGGATATGGAAAGGAATCCAAAAGGCGATTAGAGAAACTGTTTTGGCCGAAATCTGGGAAGAGGAAGATTGGAAGGCGAATCTGGAAGAAGGAAGAATCCTAACAAAACTAAACATGGATTTTGGCATGATATATCCTAGAAAGGAAATGCAGTAACGAGCTCAAACTCAGAGTCCAGATACCCCCGGGGAAATTTCATTAAGTTGAATTTTGACGGGGCTTCCAAAGGAAACCCAGGACCGACAGGCTTTGGGGGCATCTTTAGGGACAGTGAGAAACACACAAGATGGGTATACGTGGAAGGGAGAGGAGAAATGACCAACAATGAAGTAGAGTTGTGGGTTGTCTATCAAGGTCTAAGGATAGCAGTAAGGAATGGCTATACAAATATGGAAATAGAAGGCGATTCTCAGATAGTTGTAGAAATGTTACGAAAACTCAACAATGGGAAAGAATGGGAGCAAGTAGCTAGAAGCTGGAGGACGGCTGGGATTGTCCAAGACTTGGTGGAATTATTAAAGAGAATAGACTACAAAATCATCAATCACGTCAGGAGGAAAGTGAACAAGGCTGCAGACTACCTTGCAAACTGGGGGAGTAAAGAACAGGAAGATAAGATCGACAACAGCTGACCAACAATAAGGAATAAAGTGGGATGGGATGAACTCACCACTATAATCACTCAAGAACATAATGAATCCACAACTCAATAAAAGAGACACCCAGAGACCCCCTATCGGGGTGATAATGAAGGCAAACAGGGCAAGTAATGCAGAGCGGGTGAGAGAGGATGACGAGGCAAAAGACAATAAGGTAATGATGAAGGAGGACAGAGGGATTATCAGCAGAGGTATCATATCGAGAAGGGTCGGCGGCGAGGCAATGAAGGAAGAAGCCGGTGGAGATAATGTGGTAGAGCGCGGACGTGGGAAAGACCGCATAGACGAAGGATGAAAGGAGGTGGGTAATGATGAAATCGACAGGTGGAAGATGAAGCGAGCGACGAGAGATGAGGAGAATCGATGGAGGAGAAATCATAAAGGAAGGCGAGATAAACATGAGAGAATGTTAAACAAGTGTGCCGAGGATTTGCGAGGAAACAAAGCAGTGAAAGTCCTGGGTAGGTTAATAGTAAGGCAGTGAAGGCGGAGAAGACAACGGGATAGAGCCGGAGGGAAGTATAGAATGGCAACAAGGAGAAGAATGAGGAATGACGAGGGGGAAGACAACAGGGAACGGAGAAGCCTGGGAAAGAAGGAGAAAGGAATCGAAGAGGGAGAAGCGGCAGAGGAGTATCAAATGATCCAAGATGACACAGATGAAGAAGTAGAAATGATCGACTCGGACCAGGTTGGAGAGGAACAACAGCGCAAGAAGATATGGAAGGATGCGGGGTTAGTAAAGGAGAAAATACAGGAGGACAGGAAGCAGGTTGACAGGAGTGACAAGCGGCGAGAGGAGAGAGGTGACGTCGGAAGCACCTCAGGCATGAAGAGTCGAGGAGGTAGGGGAAATTACAGGAACAGAGGAACAGCAGGACGGGGATGAGGACAATGAAGCAGAGGAAGAGGAGGATCGGAAGGGAGATGGGTAGAGAATGATCCAGCACGAGCAAAAAAATACAGGAAAACATTAAAGAAGAGGATTCAGTTTGCAGAGGAAGCTTACTGTGAGAACACCAATAAAGACATCAGAAGGATAATCCAGCATCTGGAGGAAGAAGCGATCCAGGGACAATCAGGGTCAGAAATGGAAGACTGGGAATACCTCCTCCCGGATCCAGGGAACACGAGAGGCCGCATGACTCTGTATAAACAAGCCTTGCATGTTTACTGGGTCATGAAAAGGCTGCTGGCGAAGGCAATGGAGCAAGTGGCCATGGAGATGGCAGAACTGTCACAGGGAATCCCAAACTTGAAGAGAGAGTTGCAAAACATTCAGGTCACTCTGATAATGTAGGATAAAAAACTGGAGGAGATTCAACAGCTGATCAAGGAAACCAACCCGGGTATAAAGAAAGAAGAGAAGCAACGGGAAGTCATGGCGGACTAATTCTGGAAGATATGTATACACTGCTTGTAGTTTTTTTATGAAAACGGTTGAATAGTTTAGTTCTATTTTCAGTTAAGAATGCAAGCAAGAAACAGTAGTAATATTTTCGAAATAGCATGGACAAGAAGAATCAGTATTTTTTGTTTTTGGATGGCTGTCAAAAACTTGAGGTGGCCAACAGACCCGGTTTCCCTTCGGGGCAGGTTGAGGCCACCATGAAAATGTAATGGTTTCAATTCAAAGTAATGGAAAAAGAATGGTCCTTCCTTAGTTTACCAAAAAAAAACCATGATCTTTGCCTAGCTCGTGGCTGCTTTAAGGATTTATATGCATGGTTGCAACTATCTATACACAAATCCATGTTTTTGTTTGATCCCGCCGTCCACAAAAACCATTATGTTGCCGACATGCAGGGATCAAAATGTGAAGGTAAAGGAAAATGCATGACAGGGATTAGAACACCAATTTGTCATCAAATATCCACAAAGGCGTCTCCTCTGCATGAAGGTGGGAAAAGGACCTGCTAACACCCTCACTTGTTGTAGATTTGCCATTTAAAGGCCCATATCTAGTGAATCATATCCTTAGGCTTGGCAATTTGGATCAATCTAGCCTTTACCATGTAGATCGTTGTTGTGATGTCTGGCTACACTTGGATCTGTGCAATCAATAAGATGCAATGGGAATTCAACTAGTTTCAGACGGGGAAGGTTGTTTCAAGTATTCTGAAAACCCCAGACGGGAGATCAATCCTCATAGGGATTCAAGCTGGGATTTTAGTGCTTGAAAAATAGATTATGTATTTCGATAGAGTTCCAAAATTTGATTTTATGCAGGTATATCCATGCAAGAGGACTTTCTGTTGCAAGACTACGACATCGAACAAAACTCCTCAATCATCATCAACCTGCGATTGAGAGGAGGTTTGTCGAGCACTAGTAACCCTAATGGATTTGTTTCATTTAAGGATGCAATGAAGAGACAGTTTGAATCACGAAAAAAACTAGATCCAAACATTAATCTTCGTGGACCTTATATCATGGAATAGTTGGAGCAGGTCCCAACAATGGAAATGAATGTTCCAAAAGTTACATAATGGTTCTTTACCCTCTAATCCCGAAGCAATCATTTTGGATTTAACAGATTTTGGCCAAAAGTGGAGGATCTACATCATTGGTTATGTACAAATTGGACCTCAAATTGTGAATTCCACTTATGTTCCAGGGTTTTTTTTGTTGTACAATTTGCTACCTTGAAGCAAAATGCGATTCGTCCTCAACGAGGGCCCTTGGTTTTTGGGCAGCGCAAGCCTTTTTATAAGCCCATGGTTTCCAAGGTTTGATGCCAACACCATAATGGTTTCCAAAATGTCGGTATGGGTCAAATTACACAACCTTCCCCTTCCTTTTTCGTATCACCAAGTCCTAGAAGGAATTGAAAACACTTTGGGGAAGTTTGTGAAGATGGATCCGGATAGACTTTCAAAAGGAATTTTTACCTTCACTAGGATTTGTGTTGAAGTATATCTTAGTAAGGGTTTACTTGATCATATCCACATTCTCCATAACAGTGTTCAATGGACACAACATTTAGATTTTGAAAATACAACTTTCCGATGTCGTATCTATCTTCGAATTGGACATTTACAAAAGACATGTCCAAAGACAAAGAAAGATCCAGAAAGGAAAAATAAACAACTCCAAAAGCCAGAGGGTTGGTAGTTTCAGGAGCAACTTCCCTCAAATGAAGAGGACGATAAAATAATGGAGAACCCTATGGCTACCTAGGAAACTCAAGGAATCCCTGAGGAAAAAGAGCTTGAGTGGAAGGAAACAATGATCCAAAGCATGCAAGTTACGAAAACAACAACAACCACAATTTCAATACAACAGAACGAAGCACCTCCTTTTGAAAAAAGAAGAAGATGGGAGGTACCAAAAGACCCCATGCATCTGAGAGTTTAGACTCAGACAAAGAGTGCTCTTCGAAGGTGGTATAGAATCAAATGGTATCTATGAAAGAGAATCAATTGACAATTGTAAATGCCACTCACAATCAAGGGGTATAAAGAAAAGTAGAGAAAAAGAAAGGTAGAAAAAGGTAGTTAAGTGTCTTTACACTTAACCCAAAATGTATTTTTTTTATAGATGTTTCATGGACCTCTGTTTATTGGAGGAATGCTTTTTATGGAGTTTTTAGCTCTTCTTTATGTAGGTCTTTTGGATGATGTGATTATAATGCTTTCAGACATCCCCATCTGTAAAATGTAATGTTGTCCCTGTTTTCAGGTTGAATAAAATTACGATTTTTTCTTCAGGAAAAAACTATTAAAATTCACTTATATTTTTATTTTTAAATAGATAATTTTATTACTACTATTAATCACATATAGTAAAATTAACAATCTTATTTTGAATTTAAAAAAAATAATACTTTAAAATTGACTTATATTTTTTAAAATGATTTAAATTAACAATTTTTTTTAAGAATATCTCCTTCACATTAGATTATAAAGTGCCTCTCAATACAATAAATAAAAATAATAAAAATAAATAAATCTATACTTAACAACCAACTAACTTAAAGAAAACATAACGAGCATAAGTTCTACTTTGAAGACAACCTTCTGGAAGAAGTTGCGGATTACAAATACCTCAAAATTGACTTCAACAAACATCTAAGCTGGAATGATTGTAGAAAGAAAAGAACTTTGGGGGGTTGGAAAGCATTTTATGCTTTTCAAAATAGGTGTAGAGAGACAGAGTTGTGGGACAGGAAAACCACTCAAACTCTTTTTGGGCTTCTAGTTATTCCAGTGATTCTCTATGGTTGTGAACTATGGGCCAACAATACATCTGACATGCAGTGGAGACAAATTGAGAAAATTTAGAAGCGTTTGATTACAAACAAATTCAAGATTAAAAGTGCAATTCTTTATGCTATCTTGTTAAGTGAAACAGGGACTGCTCCTATTGAAGCAATTGCTATGGTGCGAGTCATAAGGCATTTAAAAAAAATTGAGCAAATGGAAGAGGGTAGATGACCTAATGTTGTCTTTAATGATAGATTGTGCAAGAGAAAAAAATCTTGGATGCAACAAAATAACAAATGATTTAGTAAATGGGGTATTTGCTTAAACACGTGCCCCATAAAAATCAAAGAGATAAAAACTTTTGTCATGGAAAAGTTCCACAAGCCTACTTGGGATAAGGAGCTAGGAAGAAAGAAAAAGTACTATATTGAAGTGTTTAATCCCACTCATAGTCATCAAACCAAAAGCATACATAGAGGCCAATATCTCTTGGAGAGCTAAAATTCTTATTGCTAAGTTAAGGATTAATTCTCATCAACTCCATTGTGAAACAAAGCGCGGCCAAAAGAAGTGTGGGAGGAAAGAATATGCATTTTTGTTCTTCCGGAAAAGTGGAAACAAAAAAAACATTTCATTTTAGAATGTGAAGCCTTCAAAGATAACATGGAAAATTATGCAGATATGCTGACAGCTAGCTGTTGGGATAATCTATTTAGCGAGGGGTTTGTCGAAAAGTTCAGAGCATTTAATTTGAAGCTTCACATAAAAGGGTTGAATACATCAAGCAGATGAAGAAACACTATCCCATAAACTATCTTTAGCCTCGTGGATGTTAAAATAAATTTTTCTTCTTTCTGTACCTATTATTTATCAAATACAAAAAAAAAATAATTTCATATAGAAAAAATCATAAATTTTATAATTTTAAAAATTCGATAATTTTAAATTTAGATTCAATATAAATGTGTAATCCATAAAACTTTCACATTAATGCATCCATAGGATTGTTCCATAAAAATTCTATATCTTAATATTTGATAATTTTAAATTTAGATTCAATATAATCCATTAAACTTTCACATTAATGCATCTATAGTATAGTTCCATAAAGTGTGGGAAAAAAATATGGCCAGCGCTCCTCCGTTCAGCCCCAACCGGTTCTTCAAAACTCTCATCATCGAAAGAGGCACCGTACCCCAAAAGGAAAAACGGTTTTTGAAGTCAGGTTTGGAAAAGCGAACGAAAATAGAAGGAAAGACTCTTGAAAGGGTTTTTGAGACTGCGATCATTTTCTTATGACCCCTAGGGTTTAACCATACCATCGGTCGATTCCTGCTCGGAGAAGCAGAAGCCTTCGCCAAACATTTTTTTGAAAACGGGCCGGTGCCATTGTCGCCATGAAGCTCGTCAGGTAATTAGTTTTTCTTTTCAAAACTTCCTTGTTTATAATTTTTAAAAATGAAAAAAACCCATTTCTTTTTAATATGCACAGTCTAGACTGCGTATAACAAGGGTTTTGAAGAATTTCTCAACGCACCAGCACTCTATATGTGTGAAAGGTGCGGTACTTGATAAGAATCGAAGAACAAGCACTACAGATAACAGTTGGTTTAAGCCTGAATTGTTCGTACTTTATTATAAATGTGTTAACTATGCCTGCTTGTATGTTTCGAGTGCTTGCTGTATGTCTCTTTGCATTGTCATTTCCTTCGAACTTGAATGTATTGGCGTCCCTTCGAACTTGAATTGCTCTGTTATTTCCAAAATGTCGACCTTTTGTCTTTCAGCCACGCAGCCTGAAAACCCTAGGCGAGTTTATTGTTGTGAAAAAGCGATAAAAGATTCATGTATCAGTGGAGCTTCTCAATCAAGAGAAAATTTGTGTGCGCGCGCACGCGCGTCGAAAAATGTACCCCAAGGTCAGGTGTTACACTACATAGTACGTTCTTTCTTTGGCCTAGACGAGTTTATTATTTTGTGAAAGACTGGTCAAAGTTTTCTGTATCATTGGAGCCTCTCTTTGTCCGCGCACTCTTCGGAAAAACTCGCCTGGAGGTCAGGGGTTGCTCTACATAACACTTTCTTATTTCGGCTAGGCGCCAGGACGGAGGTGTATCTATTCTACCAAAATTTCCAGTCTCACATGCGGACCGGTCCCTTTTTTGACATGCCATTTGGGTTGGGCACATCACAGGGAGAATGGATCCAGTCTTGCACGCGGATCCGTCCCTTTTCTGACATGCCATTTGGGTTGAGCATACCTCAGCGAGAATGGAACCTTTGCGGAACCAAAGCCTAGGTGGTATCTGTTTTATATTTTGCTTTAAACAGCAATGCAACTTATTATATTTCTTTGTACGTTTTATAACTTCAATATCAAATTTGACAGGATTTGTGCCTGGCCTTGTTCCTTTTTTGGACATGCCATTCAGGTTGGGCAGATATCGGTGAAAATGGAACTCTGGTGGATGGCTCTATACTCCATCATCCTCACTACTGAGCCAGCAGTATTTGTTTCATATTTTGCTGTAAAAGCTAATATAAGTTACTAAACTTCATAGACATTTTATGACTTGATATTATTTCAACAATTAGGCTATTAAAATAATAGAGAAAGCAAAAAATAATAAATAATCGACATCAGTAAACATAAATGAGCAAGAATATTGATCAATAAAAATACATGTATAAATTAATCATGATAACATTCATTTATCAATGACACGATTAAAATTTATACATTGTAATTAGTTTGCAACGGCAAATTGCAAACAGAAATAACATCAAATACTTATATTATCTACAAAATTTCACAAAATTTAAACAAAACACTAAGAATTTAAATGATGTCCATAATGTCAAATACTTGTATTCTCTAAAAAAATTCTCAAAATTTAAAACATAATCAGCATTTGAACATACAGTACAACTGTAAATTGCAAAATGAAGCAGATTGTACATTTCAAATTTCAAAATTTAAAAGTTCTAAATCATCACGTGCACATGGCCTAGTAAAGCCACTAGAATTGTGATCATCAAGCTCATCAATACATGGAATTCCATCACTAGGCTCATCTAGTGAGTCACCATCAATGCTGATATTTTCTTCTGAGCATGGAATAGGTTCAAACCATGGTCAAGAGGAACTAGATGGCTCAAAATATGAATGGCAAAATGTTGCAGTATGGGTGAGTCCAATCCATAAAACTGCTATCATCTTCCTAAAGGAATATTGGTCCTATCTTGTATGGTACTAGTGCTTCCAAATATCCTCCTCTAAGCCTTCTGGATCCTTCTAGATTTAGAGTCAACCATTCAAGAACCGCATAAAGACCTCTCATGAATTTTGCATCATTATTTATTTCTATCCCAAACATTGTAGGGTCCAAATAACAAGTTGTTGCATCCAAAGGGCTATGCAACATCTTCCATTTATTACCTTCCATATTTCAATGTTTTCTTTTTTGACATTATTAAAAGATTTTTTAATCTCATGAATTCTGCATCATTATTTCTTTTTATCCCAAACGATGTGGGGTCCAAATAACAAATTGTTGCATCAAAAGGGCTATGCAACATCTTCCATATTTCAATGTATTCATTTTTGACATTATGAAAAGATTTTGCAATAGCTTCCTTAACATGATCCATGTCCATAGAAGTGGTGTCAGTATCAACCATGTGAAGCATATCAATAATTGGTTCACATACTTTCAAAACTGTCACAACACTTTCCCAAAAAACATTCCCTAAAATCACTTGCTCCAACTCTTTCGCTTTAGCTTCTTTTGAAAGGTTTGCGTTTTCCCACTAAATGCTACATATAACACTTTTTATGCTTGTTTTTTTCTCAACTAGTGTTTTGAGAGTAATGTAACATTGGCAAATCTAGTGTTACAGGGCCTTAGAAACTCTCTAGATGCTTGCTTGCCATACGTGTTCAATGCTAGTTGATGGTTAAATATGAAGTGAGAATTTTGTTTCCCCTTTTGAATTGCCTTATTAATCCAATGAAACTTTGTTAAGCCATTCAACAAGAAGTCAAGACAACGAGCAATAACAGGGGGTTCAATGCATTTTTTTTGTATTTATCCATGATTATCTTTTCAGATCCCACACAATATGAGACATTTTCAGATACTTCTTGGACCACACATTCTTCCCTAACTTCAAGAATGGCTTCCTCTAAAATCTTCAAAATGTATTCAGAAGTCTTCATGTGCTTGGATGCGTCAATTGACTTAAAAATAATACCCCACTAGGGCAATAAACATACATATTAACTAGAGGCTTATGAATTATACCTAACCAACTATCTCATAAAATGTGCACCTTATTTCTTTCCAAGACTCTTTGATCTTCAACAATCTGCTTCTCGCCTTTTCTTTTGACACTCTTAAGAAGACGTTACCTCATAATCTCACGACTGGGAGGTACATATCCTTTCCCTAAATCTATTATCATCTTACCTGTGATGGTGAAGTAAGGGCTTTTGGACACACTAAATGGGATCGTAGATTTAAAAAACATATCAACCACAACATTGTCAACTTCTTGCTTTTGTATGTGGTTCCAAAGTAATTAATGTTCACTGGTTCAGATGAAGCTCTAGTTCCAGCCATGTCTAAAGAAAATTAGAAAAATGAGTTGTAATTCATTGAAATGTGTTGATGTTTGTGTCTCGAGTAGGTAGTTCTACATAGGCCTAAATGCCTAGGCATGTAGAAGTCGCCCACAGTGTTCTTAGATACTTGATCAAGTGTGAGCAAGATGTTTTTGTAACTTACTGTAAGTTAGACTTGGGAAAAATACTTAAGTGTATTATGTTGGCTTGTTGAGGTAAAGTAAACATAGAAAAGTAAATTATTTACTTCGGTGATTATGTTTCTATCCCAACCTTTTATCTCAAGTGAAGTGAGGTCTAACCCTGATAATCACTTTGGAGAGTAGGGATAGGGATGTAGTTCAATTTAAAGTTATAAAAGCAAGGCCAGGGAGAAGGAGAGGACACCATGCAACAACACAAGATTGGGAGAGGCATCTTGGTGAGTGTGTTGGGTCTGAGGAAGGGGCAATAAGGAGATCCAAATCAACCAAGTAGGGTTTGATCAACTGGATCAGATCCGATGTTGTATGTATTTCCTCAGTTGGGCCATCTTCCCATGAAGGGAGCCTAAGTAAGTTCAGAACTTGATGAAGAACTTTGATTGGGTAGAATCTATTGTACCATATTTGTAATTGAGATTGGTACTGTTTGCTTTTTGCTGAATTTATTTGGTTAATATCCTAGTTGGTGCTTTTATTCAGTAGAAGTAAATTTGCTGAGAACTAATTGCTAGTTTGCTAGGGTATGAAAAACTAACATGGTATCAAAGTGTAACCTCCAAAGAACACTAATCTCTGTATCATAGGTGCCATGTTTGTATTAGATTGCTAGGGCTAGGTTCGATCATGATTGGATGAGACTGATTTTTTTTTTGGAGTCAAAGTAAATTGGCCATAAAATGCTTGAAGCAAATTTTCTATTTGGTGGGCTGAATTTTTTTGGCTGAGTTAAAGAAAGAAAGAAAGCAATTTCTTTGTGGTGCAAGGGGGCCTTAGCTAACAAGGGCTAGGATGATAAAAAGGGGGTGGGGGCATTGTGTGGTGGTGGTTGACACCTAGTTGCTAGTCAGTGGAGAAGGCCTTGCTGCTAATCAGAATGCAAATTGCAAAGGGAGCTAAGATGAGATCACAAAGAACATAAAGATGACAACTCCAACGAGGAGCAGCTGTGAGAACCAACCATTGAGCAACCACCATCAAAGTGGCAAATGATGCATAACTGCAACGACAGGCAGAGTGTTGGAGCGAAGGCTACTGTGACACCAACAAATCGAGTGAGTAGATTTGATTTACTTCGCCTCAATAATTTATAGAAACCCAGAAAATATTTATCTCAAATATTTATGAAATTGTTGATAAATAAACACACTGGTATATTAACTCGAAAAATAAAATTCTACGAAAATAAAATGGATAGATAATTCAAACTACAACAACAAATTTGTACCCAACGCAATCTTCCTTCATATTAAATTTCTCATGAAAATTTGGGCCTATACCCATAAAGAATACACAAAAAAATACAATTGTTGGGAACTTGTAAAATCGACCCCACTGGGGAAACTGGACTCGAGGAAATCGACTTTTGGAAATTGACCCTCTTGAAGAAACTCAACCTTGTAGAAATATACTTGTCTCACTAACAAATCGATCCCCTTTCTTCTCACCTTGTATGGCCCTTGCGCACTTGAGAAAATTGGTATCTTTGGATATTTCGGCCTCCATAGTTTGACCCTCCTCTTAAGCAACTCAACCTCCCTCTTTCATGAACTTTGCCTCCTTGATTTTCTTTTGAAATTCCCTGTTGTACTTCTTCTCACTTCTCTTCAGTTTAGTTAAGCATCTTGCTTTGGAGAAATTGCTTCCTCCACAACTGTGTGTCTTCACCTCTCCCTTAGGCTTAGTTTATAAGTTCATTAAGCCAAAGTCCCTACCCCTAATATTCTAAGTGATCAATGGCTAGGATTAAATCCTAAGCCTCACTTGAGATCAACGGTTGAGATTATATCTATTATTATTATTAAATCCTAAGCCTCACTTGAGTCACTTAAATAATTTTATTATTTATCTTTAGAACTTTGGCCTAAATAGTCCATAATAATTGATTAGATCAATTACAGTATTACTGTACTTTTCCTAAGTTAACCTTAGGAAAGAAATCATAAAATCTCTTAGTCCACCAAGCAAGCACCTAAAGAGATAGTCAAATATCTTCTACGTGCTAAGACACCAAGCCACTATAGAAGACCTATTGAAGGCTACAAAATCAACACTTCTTCCTAGCAAGGAAGGGATTCTCCACCACCCCGAACTTATCTTTGTAAAACACAAACTTCCCCTTTACTAGAGGCTTGGTGAGGATATTTGCTACTTGCTTGTTTGTGGAGATGTACTGCAATCTCACAACAACTCTTTAAACCATGTCTCTCATGAAGTGGTATTTAATTTCTCTGTCATTGGACCTATCATGAAACATTGGATTCTTAGATAGCTTACTGCAACTTTAATTGTCACAATGAATCATAGTGGGCCCCATCTCAAGACCAAATAATCCTATGAGCATCTTTTGAAGCCATATGGCCTCACAACTCGCTAGAGTTGCCATCATGTACTTGTACCTGCTCAGCTAAGAGCCACTGAGTATTGCTTCTTGCTATACCACGAGATCATAGTTGATACCAAGCTGAAACAACATGAAGTACTCTTCCTATCCATTGCATTCCTTGCCTAGTTTGAATCTGTGTAGCCCTTGAACACCACTCCACCAACTCTGACATACCTCAGCCTATACTCCATTGTATCACGAAGATACTTGAGCACATGCTTTACTGCAACCCAATGAACCCTCCTTGACTCCACCATAAATTGGTTGAGTGTATTCACTGCAAAGCAAATATATGACCTAGCGTTGAGCATATACCTCAAGGACTTGATCAACTGTTTGTACAAGGTGGGATCCACCAACTCACACTTAGTTTTCTCAAGTTGGTAATCACAGGTGTATACGATGACCTGTAATCCTTCATCGTGAATCTCTTTAGAATTTAGCTACGTACTTGCTTTTCCCCAACAAAATCTCTCTTGGTTGTTGCCACACCTCCAATCCCAAGAAGTAGTGCATGAGCCCAATATCCTTCTTCTGGAACTTTGAAGTAAGGTCCTACTTGCACATCCCAATCAATCTCTTTAATTTTGTCAGGAAGAGAACGTCAACATAGAGACTAAGATGAGTGGCTCACCCTCAACAAGTAGATAGTATATGTTTGAGTCCGCCTCGCTCCTGGTGAAGCCCAATCTAGGTAGGTACTCATAAATTCTGGAGTACCATGTATGATGTGCTTGCTTAAGTCTGTGTAAGTCCTTCTTCAATATGTAAACATGGGACTCCCTACCATGCAACCTCAAAGCCCTAAGGCTACTCAATATACACCTCTTCCTCGTCACCCCATTGAGGAAGGTAGTATTCACATCCATTTGATGTATCTTCCATTCCATTTCTGAAGCAATAGAAATGACTGCCATGATAGATGCATATCTGGCGACAGGAGCAAATGTCTCCTTGACACTGCCATTCATTGCGTGCTTGATCTTGAAGATGCATTGAGAACTAACCATTGACTTCCCTTCAAGCCTCAATACTATCTCCTACACATCGTTCTTCATGATGGAACTATACTCTTCCATCATGATATCTCTTTAAACCTGTTGGTTTGTTGCCTCCTCAAAGGTAGAAGGATCAAAGTCACTTATGCTGCTCGTCAAGGCCAAATAATTGTAAAATCTGGCTGGTGTTCTACCCCCCTTGAAAGTGTTGCTAGGAGCGTCCACATGCTCCTCAACATCTTTCAATGTTTGCTTAGCCCATCTCGGCCTCCTCCAGACAAAGCTCAAAGGAACATCTCACTCCTCTTCCTGATATGAAGGTTCTGCTCTTTGTTGCTAGTTCTTTCTCAACCTTTGGAGACTCTCACTCCTAATCCTTTGCCATTGGTGGATTTGTCCCATGTTTATTCCTTATGGCCCTACCTTCCTCAGATCTGACATCCCTATTCTCCACTATCTTCCTTTACCGTGGAATGTAGACCCTATAAGCCTTTGAAATTTCACTACATACAACAAAAATGCCCCTTTGATGAGGGATCTAATTTAGCCTTCTTCTTTCAAGGAATGTGGACATACACTAGACGATGGAAGATCCATAGATGACTCACCTCTAGTTTTAATCTTGTAAAAGCCTCCTTAGTAGTCGTCCTCCATTGCCCTGTGAGGACTCGTGTTCTACAAATATATAGCTGTATTACATGCCTCCACCCATAGGAGCATAGGTAGATCCTGATCATGGATCATGGCCTTGGCTGCTCTGACTATACTCTTCTTCCTCCCTGCAAAAATCCTTAAACTCGTTGGGAGGTATACTCACCTCTTTTGTTTGATCTTAGGACCTTGATCTTCTTCCCAGTTTGGTTTTCTATAAGAGCTTCAAACTCTTGAAATTGATTGAAGATCTCATCCTTTCCCTTTAGGAAGTAAATCCATGCCCTCGTAGAATATTTATCCGTGAAAGTGATAAAATAATTGCAGCCCAAGATAGACTCCACTGACATAGGACCGCAAATGCTGGAATGCACCAAATCCAACACGTCCTTGGGCTCGATCTCAGTGCTAGGAAGTGCTACCTTGGCTTACTTGCCAAGTGCACATTCCTTACACACATAATTATGCTCTATAATGAACTCCAAAAAACTAATGACCATCTCCCGTAATAGTGGTAGAGCCCTGTAGTCTAAATGTCCCATCCTCCTGTGCCAAATCTCACTATGGTTGTCATTGCTATGTACTAGGGCTGTCATTGGTTGTCCTCTCAACAGATACATGTTATTCTCTCTACTGCCTATAACTCGCCTCACAGTAGAATCAACCCATTTTGGCTTGATAGATACCTCACCTCTTGTGAAACTGACCTTAAGTCCTCTGTCTTCTAAGGCTGAAATTAAGAGTAAATTCTTCACCGACCCAAGTACATAGGCCACTTCTTTCACCTCCGTAAGACTCCCTAAGTCCAGCTGAAACTATATGTTGCCAATTCCGTCTATTGCATACCTGGTTTTGTCAACAAGCTCCACATGTAGATCTCTGTGCATCTTGGCCATATTAGTGAAGATATCATGAGAACCCTGTTGAAAAGTGTAACTAGGTTCAATCTTCATAATATGTAATTATGATTTTATATAATAGATAAAAAGAAGAAAAATAAAATTATTGTAATGTTTGCATCATGGGTTTCATGAGAAAGAGTTTTTATTTTTAGTTGAGGCTCCCATTGAGAGCTCTTAGGGATATTGTCATCTAGTCATAAAAGTCTGAAGAGTCATTGTCATGTAATGAAGGCATGTTACATATTGTAAAGAGTCATACTTGTCTTTGTAAGTAATCCTCCAAGACCTTGTCACGAGCCCTCCCTCAAGTCGGCCTACAATGAAGGGATAATTTTAGAAAGGTGAAGTCGACCTAGTTTAAAGATCATGTCAGCCTAAACTATCATGAACCAACGACTATATATACCCATGCTTGGCCTTATTTGGAAGCAAGCAATTCGGTGAAGCAAGTCTAAGAAGTGCGAAAATCATACTAAGAAAGAACCTCTAGATTGGCGAAGTAGGAAGAGAAGATAGCGAAGGAGAGGGCCATCATTGGAGGACTATTTTTGGGCCAGATTACCGTCACACGTACGAGAAATTGCAGGTCTAAAGTTGGCAAGGATAGACTGAAGTTTGTAGTCATACAAGGGTGATCGAGTTTGTGAAAAGACTCCGCTCAAGGAAGCCGAGTAAGGAAGTGAAAGGAATCTCCCTCTTGAGGAGACTATCCAAGGAACAAAAGTCATCTAGGGTTTTTGTTGTAGGGTTGCAGATCTACAAGAAGAGGCCGAGAATCTGAACGAAGCCGAGAAGAAGTGGTGGAAGAGCAACGTTGAAGAGGAGGCTAGTGATTTGGTCTTGGGAGGACTCTAGTGTAAAGGGTCTTTGTCACGGTCTTGGTATTCATAAATTGAAGGTTCTATAAGAGGAATATTGTTTGGGTTTTCCTCTCAAAGAGTGAGAGGTTTTTGCCCTGGATGGCAAGCCTATACACTGTGTCTTCTGTCTCTTTATTGTTCATGATTTGGTAATTGTATTGATGATCATAATCAAGAAGCAAGATTGTAACCAAGAAGCAAAAAGACTATCACAAGCAATTATCATAAGTAGAGATATCACCTAACTATTGATGCCCTAGATTTCTCAACAAACCTGTCATGTGACGAGATGCCCCACTATCCACAAACCACACCCCTCTTGTAATGGTGCGAGAAAGACATGATACTACAAATTCCTTTTTGAAAATTTCAGCCAACTTATACATCTGTGCAGATGCAACTTTGTTGTTTTTCCTTTGCCTTTTCCTTGTTTGGACACTGTTTGCCATAATGACTGAACTTATGACATGCAAAGCACTTGTCTTTGTTGATGTCTTTCCTACCTTGTGAAGATGCTCCTCGACTTTGGTTTTGCTTGGCTTTATCCTTGCCCTTCTTTGCTTGTATAAGAAGAGTAAGGTTCTCCTCATCTCCACCTTTGCGCTGTCCACTAGTTATGGATTCCTCCCAAATCTCCTTTTGGTTGAAATAGTCCCACAATTTGGCCCAATTAGGAAGCTTATATCTGGCTAGGATACCTGTTCAGACATGTACCATTGTTTGATACACCCTTTCAGTGCCACTTTGACAAGATCCATCCCATCCACCTTCTTCCCCAATTGTTGAAAGTTGTTGAATCGTTGTGAAGTATGAGGTCACAATCTTAGATCTGTTCATCTTGGTGTTATTCAACTTCTCCCTTAACACCATCTTTTTGTTTTGGTTGTCACTATGGTACAACTTTGTCAATGTCGTCCACATTGTTGAAGTTTCTAAGTCTACTAGTTAGAAACCCTCCATGCACTTCACTGATTTATTCCTACCTACTTGTTCCGTTACTTAACAAGTTATTTACAATTAAATACTGAAAATAAACACTAGTGCATGCTCAACATATTACAAATCAACTATTGAAGGAAACATAAACAATCACACCAAATGACACCTTTATTTTTGGACCAATGTCCCCGGAAAAACCCAATGCGGGAAAATCGGTGCAACTATTTGAGGGTTTTTTATTAAGCAATTCAGAGTACAATCTGGGTGCCAAATCCGGCTTACCCAACAGAGAATTTCGTTGGCAGTAGTACCTCTCAGTCTGAGACAAATGTCTCGGCTGAAACCTCGGATAAACCTTCCGGCAACTTTTTAGCTCCAATATGCCCCAGAAACCCCAACGACTGCCTTTCGGGACTGTGTTAGCATCTCTCTTCCCAATGCTGGCCCTGCGTCACCTTGAATGGGCCTGTGTTAGCCTCAGGAGGCCTTTCTTTAGTCTTTTGGCCCTCTACGTCAGCAACACTGGCCTCTCTGAAGCACTGCGCAGCTTCCGACTACCTTTGCGTGGCCCTGCGTGAGCCCTGGCTGCTACTGCGTCACTCTCTCCGGCTCCTGCGCTGCTCTCTCGACACTATCTCTACCTCTCTTTACTCAATGCCCCTCAGCTGCAACTCTGATCACTGATTCTATCTCTCTTAGCAAACCCCGCTCTAAAGAGAATAGGATGACTGATCACTTTGGTGTGTTCTCTAAGTGACCCTCAAGCCCCCTCTTATACTTTTCTCGTTGACATATCAACGGCCGAGATTAAGTCCCTAATCAACGACTAAGATTAGATTTGGCTTGATCCATGTCTTTTGGACCATTCTAACACAATTTCATATTAATCCACATTAATATTTTAATTTCCCTAAGTTTAGACTTAGGGACTCCATTAAAAATATTAATTATTTTAATATCTCCTGAATTGTTTAGAATTTGCCCAAACCCTTTCTGGGTATTGGAGATCTCATGTGCCCCAACTTGTCCACCAAATTTCGTGGCTAGAGCACATCCGATGCTACACCAAACCAACACTCCCTCTTAGCGAGGAGTGTGCTCTAATAATACTCCTCACTGAGTATCACCCTGATCATCTGACGTTGGTCCCTGTGTTGATGCTAGACCTGCTGCCCACCGTCCTCTGGATTGTTGTATCTTGTACTGCTGCCCATGGTTCTGCCACTGCCACTGTTGCATCTGTACGACAACTCCCTCTAGATCTGTGCTGTTGCTAGTCCTCTCTCCCAGCACTGCATCTGCATTGCACCTCCTCTCATCATGTTGCATCGTGCTGCCCATTGCTGCACTGCAACTCAGTTACTGAGAAGTAAGTAACTGATCTCCCAACTCTGACCTCCCTGTTGGGCTAGAGACCCTCTTGATGTTGAAGCTCCCGCTGCCACTGACAAGTGCTCCCTCTCTGACCTTTGTGCTGTTGCAACAACTCCCTGCATCTCGCATTGTTGCACCCCTCTTTGTGCCATCCTGCACTGGTGCAACACTCGAGTGCCTATCGCATTGCTGCAGCCTGCTAGCTTCGCGCTGTCTCGGGAATCTTGCACTGTAGCTCTCTCGGCTGCTCCATCCACATCCATCTCCACCCACATCAGCCAGTGCTGCTACTCTTCTTTGGGGCTCTCGTAGCAAGGTCTAATCCAAGAGTCTGGTTACCTCGAGGATCCTGCCCCTCATCGCCTATAGTCTGCCGGACTACAGCTTGATGTCTCCCCACTTTTTCTCAAGTGGTGCGTGTGCACTCATGGCACAGTCATCGTCTGACAATACTTCCTTCTTTGCCCTTGCTGGCGCTGCCTTAGTCTCGGAAGACTCTCCCTTACTCTTCTTCCTTGGACACTGGGTCGCATAAAATGCGATCCAACTCCCCACAGTGGAAGCACTTGATCTTGGAGAGATCCTTCTTCTTCCGCTTTTCCTGCTTTCCCTCAGATGCTAGGGCAACATCTTCCTCCTCTGCTTGACTTTGATCCCCTTGGCGTTGCTACCCGTCTTCGATTGTCGTCTGATCTCTTCTTGGCAAAGAGCAACCCACATCTCATCCCAAGGTGGATGTGTCCCTTTGCCCAGTATACTCTGGACAAATACCTCCTAGTCTTTTGAGACTACATTCAAGGCCGTCCTCACCATCAATTCTTGATTCGACGTGGCTTCTATAGCAGTGAACTAATCTTGGATCTCGTTCAGTCCTCCAAGGAAGGTGTCAATCGGTTCTCCCTTCTACATCTGATACGACCTCAGTTGATTTTCTAGTAACATTCTTCTTTGCAGAGAAGTATGTTGGTACAATTTCTTGAGGACCTCCCACTTCTCATATGCTGTTTCCTTCTCAGCAATGTGGTACTACATGGTCCTTGACCCTGTCAAGGATGATGCTCTTGGCCCTCGCCATTGCCTCCTCGTACTTGTCGTTATCATTTGGGTCAAATGGGATAGCTATAATCTTCAAGGCAAAGTTCTTGACATGATTTCTATCAAGTACGAATAAGATTCTGGCCTTCTAGACTGCGAAGTTCGATGCTGTGTCCAGCCTGTCCTAGTCTCTTACTCTGTGTAGTGCCATGATGCTCTTCTACTTCCCTCTTGGAAGTTCTCGATCTGACTCCCTCTGAGTATTTCCCTCCTGGAAATCCTTTTGTCGATGTCGAGATGCCCCTTACAAGGATTGTCTGTGCAACCACACTACTGATCCGGGTTTCTCGTCTAGAAACCCTCGATAGCAACTCCCTCCTCTTGGCCTTGCTCTGTCAGGTACTGTTCTGACCACAATACCTCACCAACTTCACTCTGCAATATTCCCACAGCCTTCTAAACCCCAACAACCTGAAGATGGGAGTTCCTAGGATTTGTGCAAACTCGACACCAACAACTTGGGCTCCTCAGCCAATTGCGTCAGCCCTCCTAGCTTTTGCGTGAGGCTCCCTTTGCCTCCCTTAGCTTGTGCGTTTCCTCTTCCTGGCTCAACCTTGATGACGCCGGCACTGCGTCGCCCTTCCCTTGTTGCTGCTCTGCTAGAAACAGCTTCTGTCACCTCGGGACAACTGTTTTCTGCTGATATTGCTCCGCTCGGCTGATGTCCTCAGTTCCCCTGTGATTTGCAACAATGCTCTAATACCATGTTGAAGTTTCTAAGTCTACTAGTTAGAAACCCTCCATGCACTTTGTTGATTTATTGCTACCTACTTGTTCCGTTACTTAACAAGTTATTTACAATGTAAATGCTGAAAATAAACACTAGTGCATGCTCAAAATATTACAGATCAACAACTGAAGGAAACAGAGACAATCACACCAAATGACACCGTCATTTTTGGACCAATGTCCCCAAAAAAACCCAATGCGGGAAAATGGTGCAGCTATCTGAGGGTTTTCTTGTTAAGCAATTCAGAGTAAAATCTGGGTGCCAAATCCGGCTTACCCAATAGAGAATTTCCTTGGCAGTAGTACCTCTCAGTCTGAGACAAATGTCCTTGTTGAAACACTGGATAAACCTTCTGGCAGCTATTCAGCTCCAATCTGCCCTAGAAACCTTAGCGTCTGCCTTTCTGGACTGCGTCAGCCTCTCTCTGCCCAGCGGTGGCCCTGCATCACCCTGAATGGGCCTGTGTTAGCCTCAGGAGGCCTTGCGTCAGCCTTTTGGCCCTTTGTGTCAGCAACGCTGGCCTCTCTGAAGCACTGCGCAACTCTCGACTGCCTCTGCGTGAGCCCTGGCTGCTACTGCGTCACTCTCTCTGGCTCCTGTGCTGTTCTCCCGACACTATCTTTGCCTCTTTGTCTCTCTGTACTCAATGCCCCTCAGCTGCAACTCCGATCACTGATTCTATCTCTCTTAACAAACCCCGCTCTAGAGAATAGAATGACTGATCACTCTGGTGTGTTCTCCAAGTGACCCTCAAGCCCCCTCTTATTCTTTTCTCGTTGACATATCAACAACTGAGATTAAGTCCCTAATCAACTGCTAAGATTAGATCTGGCTTGATCCATGTCTTTTGGACCATTCTAACACAGTTTCATATTAATCCACATTAATATTTTAATTTACCTAAGTTTAGACTTAGGGACTCCATTAAAAATATTATTTTAATATCTCTTGAACTGTTTAGAATCCGCCCAAACCTTTTCTGGGTATTGGAGATCTCATGTGCCCCAACCTCTCCACCAAATTTCGTGGCTAGAGCACATCCGATGATACCCCAAATCAATGCTCCCTCTTAGCGAGGAGTGTGCTCTAGTAATACTCCTCATTGAGTATCACCCTAATCATTTGGCATCGGTCCCTGTGTTGATGCTAGGCCTGCTGTCCACTATCCTCTGCACTGCTGTGTTCTGTACAACTGCCTATGGTTCTGCCACTGCCAGTGCTGCATCTGTACGACAGCTCTCTGGATCTATGCTGCTGCTGGTCCTTTCTCACAGCACTGCATCCGCATTGCACCTCCTCTCATCATGTTGCATCGTGCTGCCCACTGTTGCACTGCAACTCAGTTACTGAGAAGTAAGTAACTGATCTCCCAACTCTGACCTCCCTGTTGGGCTAGAGACCCTCCTAATGCAGAAGCTCCCTCTGCCGCTGACAAGTGCTCCCTCTTTGACCTCTGCACTGCTGCAACAACCCCCTACATCTCGCACCGTTGCAACCCTCTCTATGCCATCCTGCACTGGTGCAACACTCTAGTGCCTCTCGCACTGCAGCAGCCTGCTAGCCTCGCACTGTCTTGAGAATCTTGCACTGTATCTCTCTCATGCCCATCCATCCGCATCCATCTCCACCCACATCAGCCAGCCCTGCTACTCCTCTTCGGGGCTCCCATAGCAAGGTCTAATCCAAGAGGCTGGGTACCTCGAGTATCCTGCCCTTCATCGCCTGTAGTTTGTTGGACTACAGCTCGATGTCTCCCCACTTCTTCTCAAGTGGTGCGTGTGCACTCATGGCACTTTCATCGTTTGTCAATACTTCTTTCTCTGCCCTTGCTGGCGTTGCCTTAGTCTCGGAAGACTCCCTTACTCTTCTTCCTTGGACATTGGGTCCCCACAGCGGAAGCACTTGATCTTGGAGAGATCCTTCTTTCGCTTTTCTTGCTTTCCCTCGGATGCTAGGGCAACATCTTCCTCCTCCTGCTTGACTTTGATCCCCTTGTTGATGCTACCCGTCTTCGACTGCCATCTAATCTCTTCTTTGTGAAGAGCAACCCACATCTCATCTCAAGGTGGAAGTGTCCCTTTGCCATTGAAACAAAGGTGATTCATTCCTTCCATGGATTGAAGTTTACAACCCTCTCCTAACTGTCTTCATATATCAGTGTTGAAGATACCACATTACAGGCACAAAACTCTCGTTGCAAGATAAAAATTTTGCTGTCGTCAAAATAATTTGTTGCTGTAAACCCTTGTGATATCTAATCTCTCCCACAAAGCTTCTATAGCTTTGATACCATGTTAATTCTTTTATATCATATTTGATTTACTTTGCTCGACAATTTATTAAAAATTCATAAAACGTTTTTTTTCAAATATTTTTGAAATTGTTGATAAAATGAACACACTGGTATATTAACTTAGAAATAAAATGTAGCTGAAATGAAATGGAGAGATAAATCACACTACAACAACAAATTTGTACCCAACATAATCTTCCTTCATAGTAAATTTCTTAGGAAAATTTGGGCCTAGACCCACAAAGAATACATAAAAAAATACAATTGTTGGGAACTTGGAAAGTTGGTCCCACTAGGAAAAATGCCCTCTGGAAATCGACCCTCTTGAAGAAATTAGGCCCTAGGGAATTAAACTTATCTCACTGGCAAATCAACCCCCTTTCTTCTCACCTCGTACGACCCCTGTGTACTTGAGAAGATCGGTCTTTGTGGATATTTCAGCCTCCTCCACAATTCAACCCTCCTCTTTATCAACTTGGCCTCTCTCTTTCCTGAATTCAACCTCTTTGAATTTCTCTTGAAATTCCCTGTTGCACTTCACTTCTCTTCAATCTAGTCAAGCCTCTCGCTTTGAAGACAATGGCTTCCTGCACAACTGTGTGTCTTCACCTCTCCCTTAGGGTTATTTTATAATTTCACTAAGCCAAAATCCATAACCCTAATCTTTTAAGTGATCAATGGGTATGATTAAATCCTAAGCCTCACTTGAGATCAACAATTTAGATTATATCTAAGTCACGTAAATAATTTTATTTTTTTATCTTTAGAACTTTGGGTTAATAGTCCACAATAATTAATTAGATTAATTATTGTACTCTTCTTTAGTTAACCATAGGAAATAAATCATAAAATCACTTACTCCACCAAGAAAACACGTAAAGAGGCAATCAAATATCTTTTACATGTTAAGACACCTATCTAATGTAAAAGACATTTCGAGGCTACAAAATCAACACACGCGGAAGTTAGTAGGGCAGTAGTGAGGAAGTTACAAATGTATAACTCAGAGCATTGGGTAGCAACAATAGATATTCATGAGTGTGGGTAGATGTTGCAACAACCCAGCAAACGAGCAACATTGGGGACAGTGGTCGGGACAACATATAGGATAGGCCGTGCACACAAATCTCGACAAAGGGCTTAGTCGACAAGAGATTGGTAGCCAACTGTTGGTTGGTTGAAGGGTACCATGTGGAGGAGGTTGTTGTGTACTCGTTGGAAGGTACATGTCGAGTTGAGGGTATATGTTGGCAGGCTTGCAACCGTAGTATATAGGGCCTAATGCATAGGCAATAGGATTAAGTGGTAGAGGGACCATCGATCGATAGGCCATCGCTCAGGTAGCAGCTAGGACCATAGTTGGGGTCAACCCAGCCAGTTGAGGGAGACTGTCGAAGCACTGTTGGAAGAGGTGGCCAACAACAAGGTGATCGTGAGATGTGAGGTCTAGGAAGTAGGGTTAGCTGGTCAAGCTGTGTCAACATGTGGGTATCACTAGGGGGATAAGAAAAGAGTTAGCCTAGCCTCGAGAGTCGTGTGGACTATGGTAGATAGACTTTGAATTGGCACATGTTGCACAACCAATAGTGGCCAACAAAGCCATCGTAGCCAATAGAAAGGCCAGAGGCATGGTTGGGGCTCACAAGAGTTTTGATACTTTTGATTGGTGAAGGTCAACCCTTGGAGGGAGGGAGGGAGATCTTATTGATGAGGGCGTGGTAGAATTCTTAAGTGATTTTTTGATGGCATCAATTGATCTGGGGTTTGATGTAATAGTAAATCTACCAGATTCAAATAGGCTATGGGATGACTTCAACTAGAAGGAACTCTGGGAGAAATCCTTGTTTGAAGGGTAGTAGAAGAGTGGGGATGATGAGTACCTTGCCCTTGTCGGTTAGACAATGAGGAGCAAAGGTTCGAGTAGTAGGGGTGAGGAGTCAACCTCGCAGCCGAAGATGAAGTACTATGCTTCACAGTGTCAAGTATTTCACTTGTCACAAAGACTAAGGTCAAGTGTTTTTCCTGTAATAAGATGGAACACTATGCTTCACATTCTTTGGAGAGGAAGAAAAGGGGAAAGGGTACACAACTAGCTATAGCTGTGTTGCCATAAACTTAGGAGGAGTTTGCTAGGAATTTTGAGACAAAATTCGAACTTGTTTCCTACCTTACCTCAAGCACATTAACAATGAGTGCGTGGTTGCTAGATAACAAAGCTACAAGGCATATAATAGGAGCATGGGAACAATTCGACAACCTGACTAAGTGGGACTCAGAACTGCATGTGGAGTTTGGTGTTGATGCCAAACATGCAGTTAAAGGGGTTGGAATAGTGATATTCCAACTTGAGTGAAGAGGCAAGATGGAAGTGAAGGACGTGTTGTGGGTGTTGGAACCTATGTCACAATGTTCATCAGACTTTAACCTTGAGGTTCGAATTTTGGCGAACCTTAATTTTTTTTTGAGGTTTGGGAAACCTTATTGAAGCTCATAACCATTGACCAAGTCCATAGAACTCGTAACTTCATGTCACAACTCAAGCTTGTAATTTATCCTTGTAGTTTCCATGTCCATGATAGCATTTTTGATGTTCACTGATATTGATTTCTTACTATTTTATCCTATAATTAATTTTAAATTAATATATACACACACACACACACGCACGCATGAACCTAATGGTGAACCTCATAAAAAAATTTGAACTCAAACCAAACCTAATCATTGCCAAACCCGAACTCGAACCCAAACCATGTGACATTGTGATGTTGGTTGGAACTTAGATGGAATTTTCTCTCAGTCTCCATGATGGAGAAGGGGTTTTGTGTTGCTTTTTAGGATGGGAAGGTACTGATTTGACCCATCAGATTTATCTCTAATGAGGGACATGTCATAGGAATTAGAGAGAGTAACATGTATAGGTTGAAGGGACAACCTATTCGAGCAAAGGCATGAAGCAAAGCAGTGACAAAGAACAAGGAGCAAGCAACTTCAAAGGTTGAGTAGCTTAGAGGGAGTCAACCTTTAGGTTCATGAGGGGAGTAGCAGTCAATGAATCCCCCCAAATTCGTCAAGGTGGTCTCTTGGTATGAGATGACATTATGGGATGTTCAGGAGCACGAGGCTTCTAGCAACCATGCCAAGGACAGTTAGATTTCGAGGATGTTTCTAAAGCAGAGGGCATGAAAGGCTTATAGTTCAAAGGTAGTAGCCAAGGCAATAGATGCGGGATCAAAGCTAGTTCCATGTGGAAGAAGTACTTCCCTCGCGAAGAGGGAGTGTTGATGTTTGTAGCTCGAGCATGCACTTTTGCGCAGGCCCAAGTGTTTAGGTGTGTAGAAGTCGCCCACAACCTCCTCAGATACTTGCTCGAGTGTCAGCAAGATGTTTTTGTAACTTAGCTTAAGCTTGACTTAGAAAAACACAAATATTATGTTGGCTTATTGAGTTAAAGTAAACTTAGGAAAAATAAATTATATACTTTAGAGATTATGTTTTAATCTCAACCCTTGTTCTCAAATGAAGTGAGATCTAATCTCAACTGCCAATCACTTTGGAGATTACGGTTAGGGATTTAGCTCAATGTAAAGTTATAAAAGCAAGGCTAGGGAGAAGGAGAAGATACCATGCAACAACACAAGATTGAGAGAGGCATCTCAATGATTGTGTTGGGTCCGAGGAAGTGGCAACAAGGAGATCGAGATCAACCAAGGAGGGTTTGATTAGCTGGATCAAATCTAATGTTATATGTATTTCCTTAATTGGGCCATTTTCCTAGAAAGGGAGCCCAAGTAAGTTCAAAACTTAAGGAAGAACTTTGATTGGGCATAATCTGTTGTGTCGTTTTTGTGATTGAGATTGGTACTATTTGCTTTTCTCTAAATTTATTTGGTTAATACCCTAGTTGGTCCTTTTATTCAACAAAAGCAAATTGCTTGGAACTAATTGTTGGTTTGCTATGGTATGAAAAACTAACGCAATCTCTTTTTGAATGCGTCATTCTTGTTTTATTTCACTTGCTTGGTCTTTTTGTTGTTGTCATAATCTTTTACAAGTTTCTCCTTGTGTTCCGCGGACACATTTTTGCAACCTTCAACATTGCCTCCTCTACCATTAGTGATAGAAAGCAAGTGGTCACTCACTCTAGTTAAAGACCCAATAATCTGAGCACAATATAATTTGCATTTCAGTTGTTTGTCTCCTAACATGCCCATCTTGTTTCTCCACGTGTTTCCATCCTTTTATTGTTGATTTTTGAGGTGCCGTGATAAATGATTCTACTTTTTGTTTGCATATTGTGATTAAATAAACTACAACATTTGCAAAAGTCAAATATAAAACTTGGGGCTAAATGTGTATAGGACTACATCGGTTAAATGGTTGAATTTAGAATAGAACCTCATGGGAAGGAAATGTGCGTTGTTTTTCTAGTCTCTAGACAAAAAATGGCAAATTAACAATGAAGAAGTTATTATAACATCAAGGAATGTACTATAATAGAGAGATAAGTCATGATTTTTCTTTCATTTTTTTTAAAAGCTAAGACTATAAAAGGCTTGGATATTAATACTTTTATTACTAATTTGGAACACATCTTCACGTGATGTTTTGTCATCCAAACGTCCACATATTATTGAGTATTGACCTATGGCTATATGCATAAATTTAAAAAATAAAACACCGCTTGGTAAATTTGAAAAGTAGAAATGGAAAGCAAAATGGTAAACAGTAAGTGGAGCTTATTCTTGATGTGTTGTTGAAATGAGAATCAACGTATTAAAAAGATAGAAGAAATGAGGGATTAAAACTTGAAGGCTGAGCCAGTGGCAAATTTGAGAGTTGAGACCCTTTTTTGTGACCTTTTGAAGACTGAAATATTTTCCTGAATTGAGTTTGAGTCGTGCACCTTCTTTTTGTTTTGTCAACAGTTTGACAAATTCTATTTTGAGTTTGAGAGGGTATAGCAAAATGAAACACAATCCAACACTAGCAGGATTACAAGTTTGAGCTAGAGAGGGCCTAGTGGAATAGAACACATTTGAGCACTATTAGGGTTTCAAACTTGAGCTAAAGAGGGCGTAGTGATAGGAGGGTTCGAGGCTTCGAGTGAGAGGGCTTGGTGACAATAACAAATAGTTGAGGTGGTTCGATTTCATGACAATATGAAAATCATGTTAGAGGATCTAGGGCAAAGTAGTGTTGTGATGATTCTCCTAGACTTGATAACAATTTGTGATGCACTTTTACAATTTATCTTCTTCTTCTTATTAATGTGTGTGTTTCATCAAACTGCTACCAAAACAAAATAACAAGAACACAAAATTTGGTTCTTTGTCAGGGACAAACTCTCTCCACTCTTGAGAGGAAAACCCTTTGTAAGATTTCTCTTATTCAAGCTTCTTATTTGAACAACTGCCAAACCCTAGACCCTTGACAAGGATATCCTTCAAGCATGAGTCAAACCCTTCCTCCTTCTGTGTTGTCAATTCCGGGACATCTTCCGACACTTTGTCTTCTAGGTTAGGAAACCCTAGAATATTAGGGCTTCTTTACTTCTTTATAGATAGAGGCTTCTTCTTTTTTCTTTGGATACCTTGTAGGCCTAGGTATACATCTGAATGAGGATATTCATGCTGCTGCCTTAAACTGCTGCCAAACCCTTCCTTCACCTCGCACGTGTGACTGTTTCGCCCTAGAAACAGTCCTATCTTCCTCGGTTTTGTCTCTCCTTCCTTTGTTTGTGAGGTTACCTTCAATGCTGGAGTAGAAGGCCTTTGTAGGCCTAGTTACTAGCCCAAACCCTAAAGAATATATTACTGCAACTTCACTGCTGATCTGGCCGCAGATTTATCCCTTATTCCTTCGCACGTGTGGCTGTAGCTGTTTCTTATCTTTGCTGTTCTATCTCCTTAACTTGCTGCCCTTGTAGCCTTCTTCTTCGCCTTATCTTAGTCCACCTTTTTCTTCCTTTTTCCTTGCGGATTTCAGAGATGAATTGATGTCCTTTTGAGGAGTGGACAGCCTCGATAAATAGAGGCCAGTCCCTCCTATTCAAGCCAACATGACTGTCTTAAAGCTGACTTGACAGTTTTGCTCTATAATTCAATTTTACCCATCATTTTGCTGCTTGTAGACTTCGCTGTTGCTAGGAGAGGATTTGACCATGCTTGGAGGTGTTCCCATGACCTTGTATGATGACTTACATGATGTATGATGCCCTCAAAGGGTCTTATCATAATTACATTTTGACTTTGACTCTCTAGAAGCACTTCAAAATGTGCTTGACCTATTTTCAATGAGCAAGAAACTCATTGACAAATAATACAAAAATAATTTCTCTTTTCTTGAATAAGTACAAATATCAAAATTACATTTATGAAGACCGAACCTAGTTACATTTTCTCCAACAAATCACTGGAGCAAGTTTCAAGTTGGAGAGGGTGCAATGTAATGAAAATGTTTATGTGGTGTGGTGGGAATGAAAAGACTGTGTGACGCAATGGGGATGTTTGTGATTCGATATTTTTTTTAATCCACAAAAGGTGAAACTCTTACCTCAAACCTATGAAAAAATTGAACAGATTCAATATGCATGTGTTTTGAGATTATATTTTGAAAAGGAGAGGCATAGATGATTTGATACTTCAATAGTTTCTATAACACTTAATGCTTTGGTTGAGGTATTCCATGAGAACAATTGACATTATGGATAGAACTCTTTAGAATTTCCATGACCTAGATGCAATAAGGTTTCTCATGTTAGATTTTATTTGTTATAGTTCGAATTAACATAGAATTGGGAGTAAAGCAAGAAAGTGACCATAGAGTCTACACTAGTTCAATTCTTAACCCACATTTTGGAGCAAACAAGACTTTAGGATTGTTCCCATGCTAGATTTTTTTGTTTATTATAATTCTAATCAATATATAATTGGGAGTAAAGCAAGAAAGTGACCATATAGTCTACACTAGTTCACTTCTTAACCCTTTTTTTGCCAATGAGAATTTAATGTGCTCATTAGAGTTAGTAACAAATTTGACAAGATTTGTACCTGCCTTATCCCTTTCTGGACATGCCATTTGGGTTGGGCAGACCCTCACTGAAAATGAAACCTTGGTAGATGGCTCTACTCTCCATCTAGCCCACCACCAAACCAACATTTGAGGGTATTTGTTTTATATTTTGCTATAAAAGCTAATGTAAGGTATTAAACTTCATAGGCATTTTATAACTTTAATATTATTGCAATAGAGGTATCTGCAGTAAATTAAACACTTTCAACATTCATGTGTCTTGGGATTATATTTTGGAAAGGAGAGGCATAGATGATTTGATACTCTAGTAGTTTCTGGAACACCTAATGCTTTGGTTGAGGTACTAAATGACAATGATTGACATTATAGATAGAACTCTTTAGACTTTCTATGAACTAAATGCGATAAGTTTTGCCATGTTAGATTTTGTGTTATAATTCAAATAAATAGAATTGGTAGTAAAGAAAGAAAATGACCATAGAGCCTACACTAGTACACTTCTTAACTCTCTTTTTGAAGCAAATGAGAATTCAGGATTGTGCTTATTAGAGATGGTATGTTTGGTTCTTGACTATATAGCTAAAGTAAAATTTGTGTCTCATTTGATTTGTTTCTTTTTATGTTAAACTATGATTTGGTAACCATACATATCATTCTATTATTAGACTTCAAAAATATGGATATTTTTCTATTAATGAATAGGGATATTTAGGTGAAGGTAGACAAATGCCTCCAAGGAGAGGCATGGAAGTTGTTTTATAAACGAATTAGAAATGGGAGGTCAACGACTTCTAAAAGGACATTATAAATGAGGGTTTTCCTTATGGGAAATAAAAAGAGGACCTGTTTGGATAAAGCAACAACCTATGTGGGCTCTTTTAGTAACTTTAGAGAAGAGCCTTCAATAGGATCCTTGTTAGATGGAAATAAATTGAAGGATAAGAAAAACGTGTGAGCATATTGTCTATCAATAATTGAAGGATAAGAAAAACATGTGAGCATATTGTATATCAATAATTGAAGGATAAGAAAAACATGTGAGCATATTGTGTATCAATAATTGAGGTTGATATTGGTTTCTCCTTTTGAAGTTTTTGATGGGGAGGCCTCACACTGCATTCTCAATTTTAGTAGAATTTTGAGGTGTGAGGAACGGATCATCCCCAAACTGTATGTTTGTGCCCTCCAAATTAGCATCAAGTGAAGTCATGTTGGCTGGATTCAAAACATTAATAGTCATCACAAGGAAGAAGAACAAGAAGAAGAAACAGGAGAAGAAATATTTGAATCTTTAATATATGTTTGAGCATATGTTAACTTTTTAAAGATAAGTTCTTCAAAAGATTTATGAGCAATAGATGCATCCAGAATCCAAGAACTTGTGCCAGAGATAGGATAAGTATGTTGTAGACTAAGGTACTATCTCATACTAGAAGGGGAGTATGAGCTTATGACCTAAGTCCATAGTATTTGACAAATATCCAAGTAGAAGCACACTTTGTCAGTCTAACTTCTATGGATAAAATATTTAAAACAACCTCAACAGACCTCAACAGACTTCTTTAATCTGATATCTGTGGATAAAGCATATAAACCAACCTCAGTGGTTGGAAAGTTGATTGACGAGGCAAGCAAAGGAAAATGAATTTATGACAAAGAAGAGATTTTACCGAGTTTTTCATTTTAGATTGTGAAGGATTACCCATAATGAAGAACAAAAATTGCATGTAAAGAGAGAATAACATATAGTTGTTCAAGCAAGAGATAAGTTGGCTTTGGAGGAGGGTGTAGTGGAGATATAAAGTTTGTGTTTTGAACTATGAATAACACCATGGCAGAAGTACTATGGTTTGTGAAATTGGTTGTATTAGAAATGATGTACATAGGGTTAACTTTGTATAAGCTAGAGTTGGGGAAGGGAACGTTGAAGAGGACAAGACAATGTTGAGAATATATTCACCAATATGATCTGATATGTCATAGATGTGTAGATGAGGGCTTTGTCGATAGGAAATTATCATTTGGACTCTTTGAAAGACTTCATGATAAATATTATTGAATTATTCATTTATCATATGTAAATCAAAGAGAATTTGCAATTGGTCACTTTGTTTAGATGTTGAATTATAGAATACCTAGGTTAGTTAAATTTCCTTGAGCCCAACAACTTGGCCAGTTACTACCTAGCAGACTCGTCCTAGTAATATTTAATTATTATGCAGATCTACTAAATAAAAGACACAACTGGGATCTTAACAAATTAGTACAATGGAAGCAAAAACAATATACGAATCTCAATCACGTGCGCACAAAGATTTCTTCCCTTCAAATCAGTTCCTCTTTCAAATAACTTCAGAACTTGCAAAGGCTCCCTTCATGGGATAATGTCTCTTTGAGGAAAATACATACAACGATCAACATGGAATTTGATCTAGCTGATCAAACCCTTGATCTGTCATTCGATTTGTTGGCTGATCTGGATCCTTCCCTTGTTGCCCCTTGATTTCTTCCTTAAACCCTGCACACTTGAATGGAAGTCCTCCACCCAATCACCGAGATCCGACTCTTACTATGTCTTGTGCTCAAGATTTGTGTTTTTCCTTTTCCCTTAGCCTAGCATTCCTTTTATAAGTTTGAATTATTGACTGAATCCACAAGCCTAACATCAAAAGTTATTAATGATTGGGATTAGATCTTAACATCACTTGAGATCATTGGTTGAGATTCATCTAATTCACCAATGCATGTAACCTTGGCATTTCATGAGATTAACTCACTTCATCTCAATGTTACTAGACTTGGAATCGACAATAAATCGGCAAGGAAAAAGAGTGAAGAGTCTTAATCGGATCAGGAAAAATTCAGGGAATAATAAAGATATACACATATATTGAAAAAAAACATTTTTCATTGATATTCAATAAAGCCATGTCCAAACAATGCATAATATCAATAGATGTCCAAAATATCATTAATGAATAAGTATCTCATATATTTTATGAGTCCAAACATGAACCAAGTACTGATTCCTGACTCCTAACCACTGACTACATAGAACCAGAAGCATCTGCTTCTAAAAGTTCATAAAATACTGAATACTAATTAGTAAAAAGGCAATAACTGAAATCTCTTGATTGCTGCTGAAATGATACGATAATGGTTTGCTACTAAAATTTCTGATAGAGCACGCACTGAAGCTAACGTTGGAGCACACTGCAGACTACACCTCTATTATGCAGAGTGAACTGAAACTGAAACCATGCCTCTATTACCTTCTCGGTGTATGAGTTGGCGGGCATGAGCAGTGAGAAGTGAGTTACGAATCGACATTTAATTTTTAACCTGACTAAACCATGCGACGAATAATGCGACAACCCTGAAAGTTAAAACGCGTCTCGCCGAGTCAAACTCACATTGACCATGAGTCAAACTTGGTCAATGTGAGTTTGACTCGCCCAGAGTTGAATCAGATCGTTGGAAGGAAGAGCAGAGTTTGACTCCCAATTAATCGTGAGTGATCGGAGATTCATGTTTCACTGCTTCATCTTATAAATTTCAATTACTTTAATAATTAAAGTAATTGCTAAGGTTAAGGGTCAATTAGGCGACTTGCACATGTCTAGACACTTAGGCTTGCGCGAAAGAACTTGCCCGAGCTACTAATATCAACAAGGTCCACAATTATATAAAACCTATGTTACATTGGGATGTCTCCTGGAGGGTTTGGGATGCTTAACCTACACTAACGAGCATCTAGTAAGAAAAATGACCAAAATACTGCAGAAAACCAGTGGAAATTCTCAAATTTTAAACATAAAATTAGCCCTAAACTGAAATCAGAGTCTGAAATAAGAAATCAGTCCTGGATTTCTTTTTTTCTATGAGGTTCGTGATCACCAGAGATCAATGACTTGCTATGTCCACGAAATATTGTTCCAAGAAGATCCACCCAAAGGGATCACTTCCCAATGCCACAAACACAGAGCCTGACCTCGAAGGTATGGAGAGAATTGAACCCATGACCTCCCAATAGCAGAGGTGCTTAAAAACGGGGACTTGACTAATTGAGCTAACTCTCAAAGCTAAGTCCTGAATTTCATTATAATAGCGACATGCAATTTTTGATTCTACATAGAAGTACTAGTGAAGATCGATAACTGAGTAAAGTATTTCTTACATCAACTTTCAGTTACATTTATATGAAGCAAAGGTGGTTTTATATTCCTTGAAAATAAATTTTTATCATTTGCTGATCTCATTTCATCATCATCCTTTAGTGGATGGGCAACTTTAGCTGGGAGGATGTTGATATATTGCTGACTAGGGCTATTTACATTACATAGAATTCTAACATGGCATAAATTGTAATAACGGACTGATGAAATGACGAAAATTATGTTATAAAGAAAGAATAGTCACTAATATTCTGATATCTTCTATTTCTTATTTTGTTTTTGACATCCAACATATTATAAATTTCACCTTACTTCATGATGCCATTGTTGGTAGACTATGTGCACCTCTTGCTCAGTATTTCAATACAGTAAGAGACACAGGTCTGAGCACAGGTCTGTCCTCAAGTCTTCCACAGATGACTGTCTCAGGTCCGAGGTTCCAAGCTGATTGTAATCCGAGTTGTTATTCCTCCACAGGCTAATAATCTGAGTCCTCCAGGTTTGTGTTTCTTCTTTGGTTTCGATGTGAGGTCTGTCTTCTATAGATAACTGTCCGAGCCCTGAAACTGTCACTCAATTCCGAGTACTTCACTGTATACTTGACCGAGTAGCAACAGGTTCAGGTCACCAAAACTGAGCTTCCTTAGATGATTGCTCTCTGTCCCGAGCTCCTACAGGAGACTCTCCACAATTCTGAGCTCTTACTGTCCAACAAAACCAAGTTTCTAACTAGTCCCAATGTTAATTTTAGGTATGTTCTATGCTTGAGCAATTTATTTAAATTTTCACTGTTAGCAATCACATCAGCATTACGATAAACTGCAGATAGAACATAAATACAAAACGCAGAAGACAAGCCAAGACAAGAGGACACAAGATATGGCGCGAGCCAGGAAACCAAAACCCCACAATGTGTGGGGAAACCCTTTGATCAAATCTTCTTTTATCTTCAAAGTTCAGCAGAGAAAGAGAGAGAGAGAGTACATTTACAACAGAAGTCAATACTTTGACTTATCTAGATCTAGCATAGATCATTTCGTATCATGATGAGATCAGTTGAAGACATTCTGCTTCCACTGATTCTCAAGGTGACTCCTTCACCTGTCATCGTTCTGCATCTCGTCCATTTGCTGCACCTTACTGTGTAGCACCATCATGCTGCATCCAGCATCATCATACTGCTCATGATCACTGTGTTGCCCATACATCATGTTGTCCATGATCTCATACAACATTATGCTGTCCTTTATGTCCATGTCATGTTACAGCAACATCATACAACCATCTAACAGCTTTAGATCTCAACTGTATAATGCATGACAACTTCATATATTATGGTAATAGTCTAAACCCTCAAATACCCATACGAAATGCTGACTATGGTGTTATGGCCTGCGGCCTAACACACAGTCTTCCTGTAGCAACAGCAGATCTGGTCTTCATGCCTCTTTTTCTGTGTATTCATGCCTCCTTTGCTGCATCACTGAATTGCAGCGCTTCCATGACACCTAACTGTCCTTCGTATCACTGTAATCACTGTTCCTGATTACTAGACTTCAGAAGGATCCAAATTCCTCTCACTGTAATGACATCTGAAGTTACTTGACTGTAACCATCCACTAAAACAGAGATCCGAATTGTGTGATGAATGTACTAGAGGTCCGAGCCCATCACTGTTCTTTCCATCCGAAAATATCCGAACTGATTGACAGTGATTACCCTCCGAAAATCTCAGAATAATCCTTCTCCAAAAACCCAAGACGTGGAGAGGAGGAGAACACATGAAGAGGATGTGTGATACAAATGATTTCAAGTCCTATATATATATACTGAAACGTAGATGATGAATAGACACGACTATTGGGCTTCTGAGCCTACTCAAGTTGCTGGTCGGCTTGATAATAATTCCATAATCAAAATTTATTCATATCTCCATAAATACTTATCGGAATCAGATGATCTTTATATCAATCCTACACCTCTCGATGAGAGGGATCCAATAAAAATATCAGCTGTTATAAATAAGCTGATCCACATGGAGTTTGGCCCTAGTTGCCAATTTAACACTCCCTCTCAACTAGGGAGAACTCCATCCGGTGATCCATAAGTCCGACTGTACTATCTCGACCATCAGTGCCCTGCACTGCTCTGCCCAGCTCTGCTGGCTCTGCTAACTCTGCTCTGCTCAGCTCTGCTGGCTCTGCTAGCTCTTCTCTGCTCAACTCAACTCTGCTTTGCTGAACTATGAAGAAGAAGAATTGATCGAGAATGTCTCATACCATTCTCCACTGACCCGAAGTCAGTCTCAGAGTGCGTACGACTAGTCCCAGACTAGTCTCAACCAACCCGAAGTCAGCGTCATAGTATGTACGACTCTCACTAGTCCTAGACTAGTACCACAGGCTCAGAGAGTGTACTACTGGTCCCAGACCAGTCCCAACCGACCCGAAGTCAGCATCAGAGTATGTACGACTCTCACTAGTCCCAGACCAATCCTGCACTGACACAAAGTCAGTCTCGGAGTATGTACCACTGGTCCCAGACCAGTCTCAGCCGACCCGAAGTCAGCATCAGAGTATGTACAACTCTCACTGGTCCCAGACTAGTACCGCAGGCTCAAAGAGTGTACTACTGGTCCCAGACCAGTCCCAACCGACCCGAAGTCAGCATCATAGTATGTACAACTCCCACTGGTCCCAGACCAGTCCTGCACTGACACAAAGTCAGTCTCGAAGTATGTACCACTGGTCCCAGACCAGTCACAGCTGACCCGAAGTCAGCGTCATAGTATGTACAACTCCCACTGGTCCCAGACCAGTCCCACTGATCCCAGATCAATGGAGGTCATCCTAGCGTAGGAAGTACGGTAGATACAACGATGCGTCCATCGGTACTACTATGGTCCCTAACTTCATTTCCCTGCTCATTGATCAGATGAGAGGTACTTCCCATGAGTCCCGGACTGCATGGGTAGGATGCCTCGACAGGAGACCTATTCAATCCTGTCCTCACAGGAGAACACATCAATCCTGCTACAATCGCCATGGAGAACACATCAATCCAGGCCTCACAGGAGAACACATCAATCCTGCTACAATCGCCATGGAGAACACATCAATCCAGGCCTCACAG
>APFE030986088.1:159841-183007 GCA_000404065.3 Pinus taeda
TTAAGCAATATTTTTGTAGAGATTTATGCTGAAAGATTTTAACTTAATAATATTTGGTTTTTAATGTAATAATCATTTTTTTAATGAATTTTATTATTATAGTAAATAGTTTACAAAATTTATTATGAATTATTCACAAACTTTTAGACTAATTAAAATTTATTATTTTAGAATTTAACCTTTTTTATTTAAATATTAAGTTTAGAATTAATATTTTATGTTTAATTATTTATTTGATTTTAAAAAAATAATTAAGAAAGGAGTTGTCTAACCAGATGGCTAAATGTGGCCGGAAGCTTTCCGGGAAATATGAGTTGGGTTGCTTTACATTATTGGTTAAGAAAGCTTCTATTATTGACTTTTGACTTTCTAAATTAGAGGTAATGCATATTTTGTTTTGTTTTGTTTTTTAATTTTTTTAATTTTTAAAGAAATAACTAAAAAAATAAATACTAAGTTTAGAATTAAATATTTTATGTTTGATTATTTATTTGATTTTAAAGAAATAATTAAGAAATATATTATAAATGTGCTTGATTGTTTTACATTATTTATTAAGAAGGTATCTATTGTCTACTTTACAAAGTAATGCATTTTTATTATTTATTTATTTTTTTCTTCCAAATGGACTTGGTTGTTTCACATTATTTGTTTTTTTGTAAGTTTCTGAAAATGATTTCCATTAATAAGAAAAAGTATTACATTGATAGTAATATCTTTTCCTTTGACATAAAGACTAGCTGGGGAGGTAAGTGCCTCAACCAGGGGTACACAAAATCATTAGAAAAGATTCATCTAACACCGGATCTATCATGCGTGGAGAGGGGATTGAATCAAGCGAGATGCAAACCTTCTTTTTGGAGTGTAGAACTTGAGGAAAGATTTGCACCTCGAGGGATTTGATCCCTCTCAGCACATGATAGATCTGGTGTTAGATGGATCTGAGCTGGTTCAAGTTGAGGGCAACAATATCACATTTTTAGTTTATCGTTATTATCTATATGTTTGAGATTAAATTCAAAATTTACATTATGTTTTCTTTGCTTGGCATGACCACATCATTCTCTTCTTTAATTTAGTTTGTGTTGCTTGCCTTGAATGGTTTGTACATCTTCTTTATCATTTCCTACATTCAATGCAATTAGTCAATAAAAATAATAATTTCCCACTTTTTCCCTTCTTCAATATCTATCTTTCTCCTGAATTTGATCAGCCAACTTTATTATTGCTATGCTGCATTAGATAAAGCCAAAAATATACCTTTCATGAATTCATGCCGACGCTTCCTTCCTAAATTTCTCCATACCATGAAACAATAAGTTTCTTTCAAATTCAAAATCATTTATGAGAAATTTTCCAGTGCAACCATTCATAGTTGAAGTACTAATCCATTTACTAGAATATTTTTCAAATGCAACCCATCATGGTTGAAGATCATAGCTCTCTTTGATTAAAGATTGACATCCATGTAGAGGAAGTTTCAACTTCTAATTTATTTATCAACAATTTTTATTTTAAATTCAATGTAATTAGTCATTCATGATTGAAGATTAGAGCTCTCTCTTTCTTTTCTTCAATGGCTGTTTTCCGCATTTGATCCAACTAGAGTATTATTGTTTTGCTGTCATGTTCAATAAAATCACAAAAATTGCTTGCACTTTCTTGATTTGAAGATTCTGGTTCATGCGTAGACAAACATTGATTGTCTCACAAAAACTCTCAATTTCATGATTAGAAGATTCTGAATCTTGGTTGTGAAACCAGTGTTTTGATTAAAAATTCATTTCTCCCTGTTGTGAAACCGATCTGTTTTCGAGTTTTGATCGATTCATTAAACTATATCCAGGAGCGAATATGGCACCCCAAAAATACAACATCTTTCCCTGATATAACCACCACCTCCTCTTCAAAGGATTGAACCCAAAGACCCGAAAAAAAATGGCCACAGAGACCATTAAAAAGCCCAAAATTTAATGCTCTGATATACAAACGAGAGAAATAATTACAACAGATGTTTAATTTGATGAATTTAAGTGTTTTGTTTCAGGCTATTGGCCACCATGATTACAAAAACATGAAAACAAAGTTTTATGCCGACCACATGAAACACGTACAACTTTTTTTCCATTCCCTAAGTAGCACAATGCCCACATTTCATAAAAACAAAGGCTAATGTTTTGATTAAATACCAGCTACCTGAAATCATAGCTGCGATGAAATGAAATACCCAATTACAGTGAAGGTATAGAGCTTTCAAATTCAACAGTTTCAGAAAACTGAGATTGATTCGATGGAGCCCAGCTAACGCTACCAGCATGATTTTTGTCATCTTTGTGATCATCATCTTGTTCAAAAATTCTGAAGCAAGAAGGAGCACCCTGAGCAATGCTCTCATCCTGCAACAGGGTAGTACAATCATGGCTGCCCATTGAATCCAGAGAAAACAGAACCTCTGTACTCGGCAAAGGACTCTGAGGCCTCCAGAGAAGATCAGATCATCGGTGTCTTCAAAAAGTGAGCCTCTTAAAAAATCATCCTCCTCCACCTGCTGCTCTGCAACTTCTTCTTCAGTACTTTTAACTACCGCAGAATCATGAAGATAATCCAATATATAAGATTTCTTCCTTGTAGCCGCTATGCTTTGGACTCCAAAACCCCCGCTATCCTCCCAACTCCATGGATCCTTTAATAACATCGAATACTCCTTTGAAAGCGAGGAAAACTCTAGCATATTCTCATTACCTGCACCGACGTCTTCAGGTTTGTCAAAGCCCATCCCTGTGTCAAATTCCACTAAGCGTACCTGTTTTGTTTGCAAGAATCCTCAGACGGACTCTGCTCTTCTCTGATCTGCTTCTTGTTGGCGGCTCCTGTATTCATGTTCCTGGTTCTCTGCAAGAGAGTCGCCTGGGTTGGGGGAGGAGCCCCAGGTTGGAAAATTCTTCCATTTCCAATTGGAAATGGCATTAATTCTCCGCGGTGGAAATTCTAGATCCGATCCGATCCGTCAGGAAATGTGAGGATTGCCAGCGTGTCAGGAATGCGGAGGGAGTAGCGGTGGAGGGAGGGTGGCGGAGCTGGACAATTTTCGCGGTCGCGACGGAAACCGGGCCATTCCTCCGCCTAGGTAGACTACTCCGTTTGGGACATCTCAATTCCTTTGCCGGCAAAGACATAATATCATTACGCATCTCAATTCCTTTGCCGGCAAAGACATAATATCATTACGCATAACGGATATTCGCCTGCAATCATCCGATCCTCGGATGTCAGGGAATTGTTGAAGACTTTGACCTGCTCCCAATACACCATTCTCTTCATTCTCTCCAATATAGACTGCCATGTCCTGGACAACACCGTGTACTCTAATGACACCCTCTTCCACCTGAAATAAGCAACGATTTTAAAGTACCTTTACATAGCTCTCCCCAGTCTTCAATACATAGTCATAGTCCGCACCTTCATTAGTCTTAACTAGGCCTTCAGCGATCCATATTTACAGCGTCATTTCCACCAGCAATCCAGAGTCTTGACTGAACATGGCAGACTAAAGAAAACAGTTTTTCAAATTAGCATCGCGCAAACTATCGTAGCTCCATGTCAATCGTTGATACAATTCTTGATCAATTCGAGGATGAGTAATTGGAAAATTTAAATCCACTTTTCGAATCTGCTTTAAAACAAGCTTCCACTCATCTACAGCTGTGTTACCCATCATTGTCGAGGCTATTACCTTTATTGCCAGTGGCAACCCTTTACATTCCGCGGCCAACTGTCGTGCAGTCTTCTGTATATCCTCAGGAACATGGCCGTCTTCAAAAGCTACTGTCAAAAACAACTCCCAGGCGTCCTCGCTTCGGAGGGGTTGTATTTCCATGAACTGTTTTGCATTCATTTCTTGAATGAGATCTCTATTTCGACATGTGAAGACGATTTTTCTTCCTTTGTTCTTGCCAAATTGCATAACCAATTCTTTCAGATAGAGTGCCCTCCACATGTCGTCTAAAACCAAAAAGAATTTCTTTGTCTTCATATATGCACACAACTTCATCTTCACCATATCGGGAGAACAGTTGGTCAGATCTAGATTAATTGAAGAAGCAATATCATTTTGCATTTGCAGAATTGGAAATTGGGCAACTGTAACCCAAATCACATGATCAAAAAAATCACTAACCTTGTAGGTGTTGTAGACTTTTTTAAGCAATGTTGTTTTTCCCACACCACCCATACCGTATACACCGATAATGCGAACATGGGGAGCTTCCAAAATCCATCTCTGTAGCTGTTTCTCGGCAGATTTTATTTCCAATCCGACCAATCCGGTGTCGGGTTCATCCTGAAGTAGTACGTCTGCCTGTTGTTGTGCGGAGGATGCAATCTGCTGAGCACTGTAAAACACAGAGAAATCCGTTCTAAGCTGATCATGGAGCTCAAGAATAGTTGTGTTCCACTTTCGGATTTTCTTTAAGACAATGGGGTTGCACTGGAGGCACTCAATACACTGCTGTAGCCAGGGGCGTTGTGAGCGATGGATCAACTCTCTGGCCTCTCCAACTTTGCGTTGCATCTTTAACAAACAATTCTTAAGAGAAACCGGTGCCACCCTCTGCTGATCTTGAAACTGAGAATTGATGTCAAGCAAGAGGCTCTTCATACGATATAACTGCTCTTCCAGAAGCTCACGGTTGCCATCCAGGTGAATTACATCGTCTATCTGTTGGATGAGTGGAGCACAAAAAACGCTGCTACTAGTGTTACCTGCGTTTCCCATCACAATATCCATTGCTTGTACCAAAAGCAGGTGAGATCAGAGCAGCATAGCCAATGAAATTAGTGTAGAATAAAATAAAGTATGGGTTATAAGAACAGAAAAAAAACAAAGCAGGCGGGCAGATCATGCATATAACAAGAAGCAGCCAACAATAACAGAAGAGCCTTGTAAGCAAAAGCCACCCTTTATTGACCGTGAGATGTTAAAATTCATTTAATAGTACCGCTTTCGCTTCCCGTTCTCTTTAAAATCACGGGTCCCTTGTGGACGATAAAAAACGAGACCTGTCACCTTTGAAATGTTGATTAAGTCCAAACCTCTCAGCTTTCAACCATTTCTACGCTAACAGTAAGAGTTTTCTAGATGAATTAAAGATGACCATACAAAATAGAATCAATTATTGAGTTCAGCTATGATATAGGAAGTCCAACCATATTTTAGTCATAAAAAGGTGACAAATCAGTTTGCGATTAGGTTGATGGACATTGTTTCATTGAACTTGCACATCAAAGTTAATGAATGTTTGACTTGTCTTTAGTTATCTTTAAAATCACGGGTCCCTTGTGTTCAATCACAATGAAACTTCTCACCTTCCAACTATATCAAAAGTCTAAACAATTTTAGAGTCGGCGATAGTTGAAAAGTAAGAGGAAGAAAGAGTAACATTTTCAAAAGTCTAAAATTTTAGAGTCGGCGAGAGCGTTCGCGAGTAAGCCTTGACACGTACGAAGTATGATAATTTCAAAGCTCTAGCGAAATCGAACATAATTGGGCACATAAAACACAATATTCAATAAGTAAAATACATATTCAACAATGACAATTAGTGTATTTTTTTAGTGGGCCGAGTTTGGAAGACTTATTTTATTGTGGGGTTATAGGTTAAATTTTCTTAATATTTAGGATATATTGAACTACATTAAAAAATATATATATAATATTTTGATATATTTTATAATTTTTTGAGTACCAATGTTACTTATACGTATTTTTTATGTTTTAATATAAGAATGAGTATTCTTTAAACTTGGAGACCATTATAATTCTGGAATTAATATTATGAATGCATAAAAAATAAATTAATGATTAGGTTGTTTTATTTTTAAGTTAAATTTTTATTTATTTTATTAAATTTGTATATTTTAATACGATAAAAATATTTTGACTAGGCCTATTTGTTAAGAACATGTTCTTTCTTTATAAGAGGTTACAAGTTCAAATTCAAATTATATGCTTAGAGAATATACATTTTCATGGACTTAGCAACCAAATCACCACAAAGTGGGTTCCTTGTCCCATAAACAAAGAGATCTTATACACCGATTTTGTGTCTCGTTAGTCATGACCTTATTATTACTATTATTATTAAAAATAGTTTAAAATATTTTTAACAAATTAAAAATTTAAATATTAACTATAAAACTTAAAAGAAGTTAAATTATGTATTATCTATACATATTGAAGTGTTATAACTATTTCAGTTAAACCATAAAAATGATTTGAATAACAACTATCAAATTATTGAGAATAAAAATATGAGGTAAACTTGAAGATTAAAATGTCCCACTCACAAACAAAAAAATGCAACCAACGGAACAAAAATCTATAGACGTGGAACCTTGGGTAACAATCTGCATACACAAAGAATACTAACCAATAAGTCAAAGAATGATGAATCAAATAGAACCTGTCATGTATGACGACAAAGGCTTTTAAGTAAAAACATTAAGATTTCAAGTAAAGACCTTAAAGGTATAACTCTCCCAAAACTTAAATCTCCAACTTTATGTAATCCTTTACTTTTGCTCACCAATAGATTCAATGGCTTTAGATCCCTAAAGGAAATAAAATAGAATTCGAGTCTGATAATAGAGATACCATGTATCTATTTTTAATCTGTCTTTGTAATTTGAGGTCACACAACCTCATAGTTTCATATGTTTAAATTGACATAAAATAGGTTCCAAAAAATGTACTATGTTAAGAATTGGTGTAGATGAACCCTAATGGGAAGTTGAAACTATGATTTGAATATATATCAACCAATGGTGTAAATGAACCTCAATGGGAATTTGAAACTATGATTTGAATATATATCTCAAGGATCATGAGCGAAATGATGATTCGAGACCTTGCTCCATGCTTACACCATGATAAGTGAAGGCAAAATTACTTTGTTATCACAAAAATGAATAAATGTATAAATTGTTAAATTATATACTGATCTGTGAAAATTCCTTAAACTCGGAATCCCTACTATAGTAACTGACGATATTTCTCCTACTTATTATATTTACATGAAAAAGTTATTTAGAGTTTCCTACAGAAAAACATTGAAATACATACACTGTAGCCTACACCATTTAAAATAATATGTCGAAATAAGAAATTGAACAATAGAGAGATACAACACAAATGACATGGTTATTTTTGGACAAACATCCCCGGAAAAACCCAATGTGGGAAAGCTGGTGCAGCACATTTGAGGGTTTTAATTATTAAGAATAAGTTATTTCTGAATACAATCTCTAGATGCCTAGCTAGAAATCTAGCACATAAAATATCACTCGGCAAAAAAATTTAGTGAGATGACCTCACTCTACAGTACAAGTCCCAGCTAATCTGACAGTTGAACCAACGAGTCCCTTGCTACTTCTGTGTTGCCTTGTATAGTCACTGTGTGGCCTTGCATCAACCTCTAAGGCACTACGTCACCTCTTTTCTCGATCGATTTTCTCTTAGGAGTTGGCTCCAACCCTCCCGTCTCATAACGTCAACCTACTCAACGAATTTTGGACCTCTGCATGGAAGTCTTTTTCGTTGCTCTGTGTGGGCCCTACATGGGCCCTTCCTGGCTCTATGTCACCCTCTCTAGGCACAAGGTTGCCTCCTCTATGTATCTCTCTACCTCTCTGCTAAGTATTCTTGGCTCTGGAGAAGATCCTCTAGCCAAAACTCTCTCTGCCCCTCTCTGCATGATCACTACAAAATCACTGCACTGCCACTAGCTTCAACAATTTGATTTGACTAATCAACTCTCTGCGTGTCTTTTCAAATGACCCTCAAGCCTCCTTAAATAATCTCCTCATTAACATTCAATGACCCAGATTAGAAGCTAATCAATGGTTAAGATCATTTATGATTGATCCTCGTCTTCTTCCAGAAGTTCCACCCACAGTTAGATTAATACCCTTTAATTATTTTAATTTCCTAGGTTTAGGCGTAGGGTCCCATTAAAAATAATTATTTATTTAATAAAACTATCACTAGGTGGAATTTCCCAAAGCTCTTTTTGGGTTCTTTGGAATACATGTGCCCAAACCTCTCTGCAAAATTTGAGACTTAGAGCACATCTGATGTTACTAGAAATCAACACTCCTTCTTAGGGAGGAATGTGCTCTAGCAATGCCTCCCACTGAGGCATCACCCTCACTTTGTAACATCATCCTCTGCGTTGTTGATGTCTGACATGTTGTCCACCAACTACTGTGCTTCTGCTACAATCGTACTACTGTTAGCACTGCCACTGTCAACACTACATCCATACTAGAACTCCCTCTGAATTTTTGCATCTGTGTTTTTGCTGGCACTGCCACTACCAACTACTCCTGCATTGCAAACTACTCCTACTCCTATATTAGCAACTGAAAAACATCCCAAATTACGCAACATGTTTTTAGCATAGATGCATCTCAATGCTGAAGAAATGACTACTGCTAGTCCCATGCTATCCCTCTGAAGTTACTGCACTGCTGCAGCTATTGCACCATTCCTCCCTGCACTACTACAACTTTGCACTACATTACTCAGACTTGGCATTCTATCCATTACTTATGTTTCTCCAACACTCCTCTGCACCAACTGAAACTAGTCCATCCTGCTACTTCTGATCTCAACTCCCATAGCAAGGAATTGATCTGAGAGGCGGGCTCCTCAAGGATCATGCCCATTTGTATCTCTTTCGAACTACAACTCTAAATAAGCCCACCTCCCTCCTGGAGGTATCTTAGATGTCATGGAGAATTCCTCCTCCTTGATCTTCGTCGTTGGAGCCTTTTGATCATGCTTCTCATTTTTGTCCTTCTTCTGGAGAGGACACTATGTTGTGTAGTGACCCATTTCATCACACCTGAAGCATTTGATCTTCGAGATATTCTTCTTCTCCCTTCACTACTCCTGTTGCCCCTTCAATGCAAGGGCTTCACGTTCTTCTTCCTCCTTGGGCTTCAACCCACTGTTGTTACTTTTGTCAAGCTTTCACTTCACTATATCTCTCCTCAACTCTTCCTGCTTGAGAGTTGCCCACACACTATCCCAGTCTAACAAAGCTACCCTACCAAGGATGCTCTTGACAAAGACTTGCCACTCTTCTGAGACTAAGTTTAGGGCTAGTCTCAAAATCTCATAACCTTGAGGCGTTGACCCAACAACTGCTAACTCATCCCATGTCTCGTGAAGCTTCACAAGGAACAAAGATATGCACTCCCCCTTTTGTATCTCTATAGATCTTAGTTTCTTATCTAAGTACATCATCCACTACTCAAAAGATCCTTGATACAACGTTTCCAAGCCATCTCACATATCCTTATCATCCCTCTATTATCAACGTGACAAATAATGTGATCCTTTACTCCATCAAGGATCATCCTCTTGGACTTCACCATTTCTGCCTGGTACTTCTTCAGCGGATATGGATCTGCACGCACATCCACCACACTGTCAACATAGGTCTTAAGAGAATGCTCATCTAAAAGGAATGACATTGTTTCCTTCCAAATGACAAAGTTGGATGCCCCATCCAACCTGTCCTGATCTCTCAGCCCAATGGTTTCCATCTCTATCACGAAGAACTGCTCCTCTCTGCTTGTTATTGTTGCTGCTCAACCAATAAGAAAACAGACCTTTTGGCGGGAAGTTCATTGAGGAAAAATTTCCCTCACTGTGCTTCTCCTCTCCCTTTTGATGATTTTCTACTGATAAAACTGCCTGCAGAAAAACTGCGTCCCACCATCTCTTCATCACGCTGAGGCTTGGTGCTACTCGCTCTAGCATGACAAGATTTCGATCTGGAAGTCCTTCCTCTCTGTCAACTCACTCGGAGAGATTATTTCCTTGAAAAATAAGCCCTCCTAGCTTGGACTGTAAAATCCATCTATGGATTTGAACTACTGCCTCCTACGACTATTCGATCTCCTTCTCTGCTTAGCGCTGGGGTCTTTGGCACTATTCTTCTTACTTCACCTGCACTGCTATGATACCACGTGAAAAGTGCTTAAACCCGAAATCCCTACTGCAACAACTAATGATATTTCTCATACTTGTTAGATTTACATGGAAAAGTTATTTGCAATTTCTTATGACAAACATTCAAATACAGACACTGCAGCCTACACCATTTAAAATAATATGTTGAAACAAGAAACTGAACAATAGAGAGATACAACAAAAATGATACAATTGTTTTTGGACAAACGTCCCTGGAAAAACCCAATAAGTGAAAACTTGTGTAGCACATCTGAGGACTTTTATTATTAAGTAGAATTTATTTCTGAATACAATCTATTGATGCCTCAATGGAAATCCAGTACAAAGAATATCACTGATAATAATAAATTAGTGAGATTAGCTCACTCTACAATACAAGTCCAACTTGATCCGACAGCTGAAACAATAAGTCCCCCACTACTTCTACGTTGCCGCTGTGCAGTCACTACGTGGGCCTGCGTCAACCTATAAGGCACTACTCCATCTCTTTGTTGGATCGATTTACCCTCAAGAGCTCACTCCAACCCTCCTGACTCAGAACGTCAACATCCTCCGAAAATTTCGGACCTCTGCGTAGAAGGCTCCGTGGTGCTCTGTATGGCCCTGCGTGAGCCCTTCCTAACTCTACATCATCCTCTCTAGGCACTATGATGCCTCCTTTGTGTGTTCCTCCACCTCTCTGCTAAGTATTCTTGGCTCCAGAGAAGATCCACTAGCTAAAACTCTCTTTGTGTGATCACTACCGAATCAATGTGTTGCCTCTAGCTTCAACAATTCGATTTGACTGATCAACTCTTTGTGTTCCTTTCCAAATGACCCTTAAGCTTCCTTATATAATATCCTCGTTGACATTCAATGACCTAGATTATAAGTTAATCAATGGCTAAGATCATTTCTTCGTGATCCTCATCTTCTTCTATACGTTATACCCATAGTTAGCTTGATACCGTTTATTTATTTTAATTCACTAAGTTTATACTTAAGGTCCCATTAAAAATAATTAATTATTTTATTACAATTGTCTATGGGTGGAATTCCCCAAAATTCTTTCTCGATTCTTTGGAATACACGTGCCCAAGCCTCTTTGTAAAATTTGAGACTTAGAGCACATATAATGCTACTAGAATCAACATGATCAACCACATCCAATCTTTGTGTCTTCAAATTTATCCATTTTTATTTATTAGGGATCAACTTCAACTTCACCTTCACAATACTTTATGCTTGAACTGCCAAACTTGTTTTGTGGTCAATTGCTCCTAAACACTTCAATTTGATGTGCTTCAATCGATAATAACATTGACTATGTTAATTTGTTGACTTGCTTGCGGCACATCAGAAATTGATTGTTGCTGCATCCTTGTCAAAGTTTCAAACACATCCATTTTTCATAGAATTCTTCTACCGACTACATCACAAGATTGAACTCCAACACAACCTCCCTACAAGATCCACTTCCTAACTTCTAGAATATCAAAGTAAACAATGGAAAACCTTCTAGCATAGAGTCTTACCAAAGGACATTTTGTTGAATCCATGAGAGCCACTCCATTATTCCATAATATTTTGGCCAAAAGCCATCAACCTTATATACACAAGGGTACGCTCCTAGGTACATCTAGAATTTAAGCATGTAAACTTGGAAAGATATCTCCAAAAGCTCCAATCTCTCAATGGTAAAGTTTCCTCTAGAGAAGAGTTGGGAAAAACTCTAACAGGAGGAGGCCATGCAAGGATAAATTTCTCAAAATTCACAACCTCACTCAGGGAAGTAGGCTTGAAGTTTCCTAAGGGTCTGAAGCAATATCTCTACAATAGAGTGGGTGGATTCAAAAAATCTAGTTGGAGAGGGTGAGAAATAAAAGGATGAGAAATGAATGGGAATGAAGAACCCAAGATAACTACAAGAGCCATGATTGTGGTAGCATGTGGAGCAGATAATGCAAGATGCAACAAATTGATATTAAGGGTATACCCAAGTGAGAGATGCCATCATCTTTGTGTGGCACAGGGTTTGTTGATCAAAACCCTTATTTATGGATCATCATAAAACTGATATAATTTATCACTATTTCATCCACAAATGGTATTTGATCCTTTTGCTGACATTAAATGCCATTATATTTCTTTCTGTTGCAAGTAATTATGTGTTGTGTACACCCCATTATGATTTCTTCATAGAAGAGACTAATGTGTGTCACCTAATTTTCTCTTGTATCCATAGTTCACCACCGGTTTCAATTTTTTGATAATAACATATACCTTTCCTAGAATCTCAACTATTCTTGTGAAAACTTGGGTTCCATTTGTTCATACCAATTATAGTTGCACTTCTTTCAAAAATGCATTCTTCTCGCTTACACCTTGTAGCATTTTGTTCAATGATTGTGCCTATGTTATTCATATGTTGTCCTTATGTAGTTGATTCCCAAAATTTGATATATTACCACCAAAATAAGGATTACATATTCAGAGTTTCAGTCTATACTAAACTAGGTTTCAATATGTATTAAAACAAATTTCAAAATGTATTAAATTGTTGTAAAATTTCAGGGGGACTTAATGAATAGAGGTTTTTACTTCTAGTAAATATTCCTGTATGAAGTGAAAGCATAGTCAAAAGGGTCAAGGAATGTCATAAATTTATTCTGCACTTCAAAGAAGAATAATGAAGTAGTGTCCCTAAGAATATAATTGCCTATCCTCTTTAATTGATTTCTGGGATCCAAGAAATTTCAGCAATGAAATCTCTTATAATAGTGATTTTGAAATTGAAATGTATATGGAGTAAAATAAAGTTGCATATATCCTCATATAATTTAACTACAATTATGAAACCGAGGAAAAAGCTCCACAATTATCACATAATTTCACTCCATCATAACATATAGAAAATGACACAAATATGGAGGATTTTCACCCAGTTGATGTAGCTTTGTGTTTCTTATACATTTCCATTAATAAATAGGTTGGATTCTATCACAAATTCCAAATATACTATCAATTTCCTGTTTTGTGAGGCTCCATAATTACAAATAAAGATGAGACTAAATCTAAAGTGTCCAGAATTTTTGGAAGTTTTCAGCAATAGTGTTAATAGCAGATACAAAGACTTCATAAATTCCTAAAATTGCATCTTCTAGACATTTTAACTTCATAAATCAAATCCGTTCTAATTTAGCTTGTTAAGTGGCAATATGGAAAAAAATTTGGCTGCAAATTTTACTTACCAGAATGGTTTGAAACACATTGTCCTTTCCTTGTACTAAGCCACTTCATAGTTCAACCCCCCGAGGACCTCCAAGTGCAACTAAAGACATGATATCCCCAACTCATATCAACATACAACAATCTGGAAAAAATTGTTGCCATGAGATGAGATACTACCATGAAAATTTATCATATTTGATCTTCAAATCCCATGCCCTTATATTCTTCTTCTTGCCTTGAGTGCATTCAATTATTCTAGGTGGAAGTGTTGAATGCACTTAAGGCAAGAAGAAGAACATAAGGGCATGGGATTTGAAGATCAGATATGATAAATTTTCATGGTAGTAAGTGGGTACAAGTGGAGTATTTTCCCATCGACGTCAAATCCAACAAGAATGTAATATTAAATTTCACAGATAACATGAGGAAAGCTTGGAAATTCCACTACTCATACTGGAACAACAACTCAAGCTAGGTATTGACCAAGGGGGAGGGTCAGTTCATGAAGGAAAAGAAACTGTAAGCCATCGCATCCAAGGGGACCTTCCTGTTTTTCATGGTTTTGGGGCACCTGCAAACCACAAACAAACAAAACACTACAAAAACTCATCTCATTGCTCAAATTCAAAAAAACAATGCACTATATTCATTAATTACCTTGTCATGCCTGCTTCAGCCTCACCAACAGAGGCAGAAATATTGTCCTTGTTAGCGGTCTAAAACTATTGATGAAAAGAATGCGGTAAAATTCATTAGAATGACACCCACACCATCGCCACATCTTCAAAATTGTTTGGATGAAGGAGCATGAAATCAAAGGCTCAAAGGCTCTTATTGGCTGTGATGAACAGTGTTTTTTCAGCCAACTCCATAGGGAACACCTCCAATATAGTTAATATTATAGATATAAATAATTTTTTTCCCTAGTCAAATAGGGCATTTTGCACACAAGAGTCCAAGATGGTTCCAAGAATTTTGTATATCAAAAATATTTTTTTAGCAACAAAAGTCACCTCCTAACAACTTAGTGTCTTTAGATCTTGATCAATGCCTTATGACATCGTCTCATCCCCTTGGGGTGGAACCCATCCAAAAAGGCTAATGAAGGGGAATCAACACTGATCCTTTCATGGGAAAAAGCCCACCCATGAGTCTGATCACTCTGGTATCTAGAAATAATTAATGATTAGGCTAGATTCTAAAGTTAACGAACTTTCTCAAAATAACGAGGGTACCATCTTTAATTGTGATAGATAGCTCTATAGAATGGGCTAATAAAAAACCATGAGTCAATCTAGCATGTAACAACAAAAATGTCAAGAATGTATGCTAATAGTATGCTAATACTTTGGTCTCTTGATGTAAAATTATACTCTATATATATATAATAAAAATCAATAGTAATATAGTAGTAAAATTCACAATATGCTAATATTTTGGGTATCCTAATGTAAAATATTTCTTTGGAATATATCTATATATATATATATATATATATATATAGATATATATATATATAATATAATATATATATAATATATATATATAATATTATATATATATATATATATATATATATATATTATATATATATATATATATGAGAATACAAATTAGTAACCACATTAATAAATGTGGTTGATATACGCTAATAAGTGTATATTTTTTATGTGATGGAAAAAGTTGTGTACTATTAAGATTACAAATTACTTTTAAATAGAGTGTTAAAATAATTGACCAATAAAATGTAAAATCTCATGAATAGAAGGAAAAAAAAATAATCTTTTGTAACCATGTGTGCACAACAAGAATTGCACATCGCCACACCCCTTGATAAATGGAATAAAATAGAAATATAACATGACCATAATCCTTTAATTTATGCTTGAATCTATGTTATAAGTAAATTGAATGTTAAATAAAATAAAATATAAATATAATAAGAGCATAATCCTTTCATTTATGTTTGAAGCTATATAAGTTAGAAGGAAATTGAACGTTTTTATTTCAATTTTTTTTTTGCGTCAACAACAAATGAAAAACTAATTTTTCATTTTCATGTTGAGATCTACTTTCCAACATAAAATTTTACAATAATTACAATATGCCCTTGTATCTTAATGGTGGGGAAAATTAAATTCCTTTGTCCTCCACTAGAATTCATATCTAACATGAACATTGGATTACCAAGATGAGTTGGACTTGCCTCCCAAACAAAAATTAATAAAACATTATTCATATCTTCTTAACTCATTTGAAGTAACCTTTATCTAATTCTATACATCAATATACATAACACATAAACAAGGCCATTAGGATCGTATCTAGGTGTTAATTAAAATTGAAGGAAAATGGTACTTTTGTTTCCTGAAAGAATTATTTAAAATTATCATAGAGAGCATCATTTATAAACTGGAAGCATACAAAGATTGAAAAACTATGGAGGCCACATAAACTGACTTGATTGAACAACTCTGCAGGTATATTCTTTCCTCTTCAGCCATTTTCATATCTTGTGCTATATTGATCCAATTTCAAATACCTTCATGTTAGAACCAATAGGAATCCATGCATCTTGCCTCGCCTATGATCAAAATTTAGTATAAAATCTCTATGGGCCACAAGATTTGCAACTTGATTTGAGAATTTGAGCAAAAATAGAAGAATGATTTTTGCATCATGTTAGAAGCAGAGGAGACAAAGCATAAATAATTCACACATAAAACATGTGTTGTTGCTCTTCTATTGATCACACAAAACATGATTCTTACAATGAAGCAGGTGAAGGGTATTTATGCTTTTCCAACTAACGACTTGCCTAAAATATATTGACATGCATCCATATGCAACCAGACACTAAAAGTTGTCTATCACTTGACTTGACTCAACACTCAAACACTCAATCACTCATTTAACCGACTCTTTATGCTTAGCCAACTCCACATTCGGGAGTAATTACAATTTCTAATACTCCCCCTTAATTACGACCGTATGACTCAACATGACATAACTATCACTTAAACATGCCTGCTGGTCTATGTCTCAGCTAGTCTTATAATGACTCAAGCATTTTACCATTTTGCATTTTCTTTTTCTCTTCTTCCAAATTCTATATCCTCGAAATTGCTTCATTCTCTGTTGAAATTTCTTGTTGTAGGCTTTATTCACTTGTTGTTGCTACAATTTTTCTTTGACTTGTTTTGAACTTGTTCTGAAAAACAATTGGATCATGTCTTCTACACTTGCCTCTTCAAATACTCGTTCAACCATGGACTGCTGCCACAACATTACATCTTCAAAATGTCTTGTTTTCTTTGTTTCTTTTTTCCTGTAATCTGCATACTCAAGATCATTATTCACCATTTCATTCAATTCGTTTATTTCAACTGCTGCTTTAAGACTCACATCTATTTGTTCTATTGGTTTTTGAATCCATTCTTCAATGAGCTTCAAATCTGCATCAAATTTATTAACAACCTTTCTCTCAACTTCTTCTCCCATGCTATTTTGAACACCTACATATTCAAAAACAATATTAAAAGCATCTTTCATATGTCTCTCTTCAGTGAGAGATTCCTGCTCTACATCTGCCTTCTTTTCAACTGCATGGAGGTTGTCTTCCATTGTTATGATGTTAGTGGATATTTTCATCAAAAAATCTTCAATCACTTTATCTTGTTCTTGATCATCAACTGCTGCTAGATGACATAATGCTTCATGAACAATTCCAATTGCTTCATATCTTGGTGCTATCATGACAACTTCAACCTGCAATGTTTCATCAAACCTTGCACTTACCATATTTCCACAATCAATCTCTCTTTCAAAACATAAACCACATGTATCATCAACATAATGTTCATCCACACTATGGTGGGATCTTCAAGCATTCATGTGCTCATTGTCAATTTTATTGATAATTTCAACTTCACCAAATCCATTAGCTATAGTTGGTTGCACCAATTCACATCTCATGTTGTAATCATCATCCACATGTGTCTCATCATAGTTGGATTCACAATTATCTGCATCATCCATGTTACATTAGAGTCCTTGAGAATTTATTTGCTCTTGCTCTATTTCACACACTGAGGCTCTTGCTTCTCTCTCTGCAATATTTGTTGCATATCTTTCGTCCATATGCATTCTTACATAATGGGTTTCAATTTTATAATCTTGAAAACCATCATCCACTTCTGAGTGAGATTCTCCAAGCTCTATTTTCCTCTCTGAGTCTTGTACATCTATGCTTAGATCTGCGACTGACTTCTTTGCTTGTGACATAACCTAATGTTGCATGTCACTCCCCCTTGCACCAAATTCTTTCTTCAAGAACTTCCATGCTTCCTGGGAAGTTGTAGCCTTTGCTACCTTGCATAAACACTTCTCATCCAATGCCTGTTTTATAAAATTCAATGCTAAAGCATGGCATACTTCATCATATGGGTTATTAGATTCGTACTCAATTAACTCTCTAGCTTGAAGAAAAGTTAACATCTTGATAGCCCAATGATCAAAATATTCACCTATAGTCATAGGAGGTGGTAGCAGATCAAAGTTACACCAATCACCCTTGATTTCTTCTTTGTCTTCTACTAGACATCTTATCTCTTCAACGATGGCTTGAATCTCTCTAACCATGGCAATGATCTTTGCCTCTTCTTTTCGATTTCTTTTCTTAATATCTTAGGAAACCAGCTCACAAAAAAATAGAAAAGATAGATCAATGCCTTAGAATTCAACCTCTTCGAGGGGGAAACCTCCTTTAAATTACACAAATGAACAATTCATGGATGATATAAATGGCTAAACCTCTCTTCTATATAGAGGAGTCTAAGGGGTCACAATATAATCAAGTTGACATAACAGTAATAACATAAGGGCACAAAAATAACAATAGTGTGTTTCTATGGGGCATACTAATAACAATATGGGGACAATAGAGGCACAATAATAACAATAAGGGATACAATGACAATAGTAATGTTGGAATCACTAGTATTATAGAGGCCTAACATGCCCCTCTCCTTCTAAAAAGCATTTTCCTCCATGCTTGAGTAGTTTTGGATGCTTTTGTATAAAATTCTCATCCTCCCATGTGGAATCTTCAGCAGATAAGTTCTTCCAGTTGATGAGAGACTTCAAAATTGATCGATTTTGTAGTTGTCCAGTTCATATTTCTATAACTGCTTCCTATTCTAATATGATTTTTCCTTCCTCGTCAAGTTCTGGCAATATTGTTTGAAATAGGAGCTTGTCACCTATAACCTTTTTTAAACATGAAACATGGAAAACTAAGTGCACTCGGGAAGCTGCAGGAAGCTACAATTTGTATGTCATAGTACTAATCTTTTGTAACACCTTGTACGGACCATAATACTTTGGTGATGATTTATTATCCTTCTTAGCTTGCTTGAGGGACATTTGTTTATATGGTTGTAGCCATAGGAATACCCAGTCACCTACATCAAAAATTCTTTCGCTACGATGTTGATATGCATATTGTTTCATTCTATTCTATGCCAATGTGAGGCTATCCTTTAAGAGTTGGAGTACTTGTTGTTGATGCTCGATGTGATGTTCCACTACTTGAACCTTATAATTTTCTCTTAAATATAATGTGATGGATTGTGGATGATATCCATAAAGTGCCATAAATGGGGTCATTTTTGCTGCAGTATGGAAGGAAGTGTTACACTACCATTCAGCCAGAGGCAAACATTTGACCCATTGTGTATGTTTACCAGATACAAAGCAACGAAGATATCCTTCCAAACACTTGTTTACTATCTTAGTTTGCCTATCAGATTGAGGATGATAAGATGAGCTATGAGCTAACTGAGTACCGAGACAAGAAAATAATTATGTCCAAAAATTACCAATGAAAATGGGATCTCCATCGCTTACAATAATCTTTGGGTTTTCATGTAGCTTTTGAATTATTTCCATAAATGCATTAGAAACTATACTAGATTTAAATGGATGTGATAATGCAGAAAAGTGTGCATACTTGGTAAGTCTGTGAACTACCACCATGATGACACTCTTTCCTTCGAACTTGGGTAAACCTGTGATAAAATCCATTGAAACCTCCTCCCAACATTGGATTGGAATGGATAAAGGTTGTAATAAACTTGGGGTCTTAATTGTTTCAACTTTATTTTGTTGGCAAACCAAAAATTCCGCCACAAAATTTTGAATATCCAATTTAAGGCCATCCCAAAAAAATTCCTTCTTAACCCTTTGGTAAGTTTTTAAAAATCCTGAGTGCTCTTCTAAGGGAGAAGTGTGCAATTCCATAAGAATCTTTTGTTTCAGTTGGGAATTCTTACATAGGTATAAGCGATCTTTGTACCATATCGAATCATTTTTCCAGCTAAATGTATCAGATGTACTGGGATCTTGTTGTACCTTTCGAATGAGTGCCCACACTTATTTGTTGTTCTTCCATTCCTCCCTTGCTTCGTTTATCGAATCTGGTTGGATAATAGAAATGGTGCACAACAATGCTTCCAATTCCTCATCCTTTCTTGAGAGTGCATCTGCCACAACATTTTGCTTCCCTTTTTTGTAGATGATTTCAAAATCATAAACCAACATCTTTGTGACCCATTTTTGTTGCTCTTCAAAGGATAATCTTTGTTCTACAAAGTATTTAAGACTGTCATGATCCGTTTTTACCTTGAAGTGTCTTCCCATTAGGTAGGGTCGTCATTTCTTAAGTGCATGTAGTACTGCCAACATTTCCTTCTCATAAATAGCTTTGTGTAAATACTTTCCCTTGATTTGACAAATTTCAAAAGCAATGGGTCTTTCATCTTGCATTCAAACAACACCAATTCCATGTCTTGAAGCATCACATTCCACAATAAAGGTTTTGGTGAAGTTCGGCGTAGCCAAGACTGATGCTTGGCAAATTGCCTCTTTAAGATGTTCAAAGGCCTTTGTTGCTTTTGGAGTCCATGAAAATGCATCTTTCTTCACTAATGTTGTTAGAGGTGCTGTTATTCTCCCATAATTCTTAACAAACTTGCGATAATACCCTGTCAACCCGAGAAATTCTCGTAGATGCTTTATGGATGTGGGGATTTTCCATTCCTTAATGGCTTTAATTTTGCCAAGGTCTACCTTAACACCTTCATGAGATACAATATGACCTAGATATTCCACCTCTTGTACTGCAAAGAAACATTTGGAGTTTTTTTCATATAATTGTTTCTCCTAAAATAGTTTGAGCACCCTGTCAACATGTTCAACATGATCCTTCCAAGACTTGTTGTAGATTAGTATATCATCAAAAAAAACTAACACAAATTTTCTAAGGAAGGGTTTGAAATTGGAATTCATCAAACCTTGAAATGTATAAGGTGCATCGGTAAGGCCAAAAGGCATGACCAAAAATTCATAATGACCCTCATGAGTTCTAAATGTTGTTTTCAGAATATCTTCAGTCTTCATTCTGATTTGATGATATCCTGAACGAAGATCCAACTTGGTGAAGTAATTGATCCATGCAATTCATCCAGTAATTCATCAATGACAGGAATGGGAAACTTATCTTTAATAGTGAGCTTGTTGAGCTCCCTATACTCTGGACACATGTGCCATGATCCATCCTTCTTGTGCACCAATACTACTGGAGCAGAGGAAGAACTTTGACTTGGTTGAATTATACCAGCCTCTAGCATTTTTCTGCAACCATACGTTCAATTTCACTCTTTTGGACATAGGGATATCTGTAAGGCCTGGTGTTTGGAGGAACACTTCCTAGAATTAGATGAATAGCATGATCATGATCACGAACACATGGGAGACCTTTAGGAGTCTAAAATACCTTGGAATGATTATCCAAGACTTTTTGGAGATCTGGAGAAATAGATGATTCCAATGTGGAAACATCTAACAAACATAATTGTGCAATTACACCTCGTTGTTCCTTCTTGGAAGATTTGTCATACCATTAGAGCTGATTATCTTTCATGGTTTCCCTGCAATACCCCTTAGTTCAACTTCCTTTCCTTCCATAGAAAATTTGATGAAAAGTTCTTGAAAATTAAAAGCTATTGTACCCAAGGATTGTAGCCATTGGACTCCTAGTACAACATCAGCACCTCCCATTGGAATGGAAACCATTGGGCTAGTCAATACATATTCTCCCATGGATAGCTTGATATTATGGCACTTTCCAGAGCAATTTATTGTTCCTCCATTTGCAATCATCACTTGACACTCTGGTGCTGGATATAGAAAGCAATTCAATTCTTTTGCTACCTTACAATGAATAAAATTGTGGGTACTTCCTGAATCAATCAACACTATTACCTTTTTCTTCTTGATTTGTCCTTTTATCTTGATGGTTTGAGGAGGGGTAATTCCCGCCAATGCATTACAAGATATGGTCAGATTCATTTCTTCTTTATCTAGGCTTTGTTCCTGGAGTATATCCTCTTCTTTTGACCTTTCTTGCTCCTTTTCTTCTTCCTCTTCACAATTCTATGTAGAATAATTTCTTCTCAGCACACTTATGACCTTTAGTGTATTTTCTATCACAACTGTAACAAAGCGCTTTTCCTCTTTTTCTTCCAATTGTTGTGGTTTAAACCTTATAGGTTGTGGAAGACTAGGGGAAACAACACCTCCGTCTTTATAGTTGTGAGTGGTATGCTTCCTGGTTACCATAATTTTGCTTTGCATTTTTCTTGCTAACCTGAATGCCTTCTCTAATGAATCAGGTTCAAAGGTGAACATCATGTTGGATATTATCCTTTAAAGACCCTATGAACACATTAATCCTATGCTCCTCTGGAATATCTTTTACCCTTATTTCAATTTTTGGAACTCCTCAATGTGCTCCATTATTGAACCCTTTTGTTTGAGACTTATCAATTGGCTAAAAAAAGTGTTGCTTTTTGTATCCTCATAATGCGCTATCAATTCTTCCGTAAAAATTGGCCAAGTGATAAATTTTTTACGAGAGCAAAGCCATTGATACCATACAAACTAATTTGGTTCCAAATATAAAGTTTCCATACGTACCTTTTGTGTGTTTTGCACATTATTGAGATTGGAAAATTGCTCCATCTGTAACATCCATGTTGCGGGATCCTTGCCATCAAACTTCCTCATATCGATTTTTGGAATATGTTGGGTCTTGGATCCAACATTAGAGTCTATGAAATCATGAATGACATTTATTTTGTTCTCATCATGAGTTTCCTTTACTACCCTTTCACCATTAGTGACCATTTCTTGTAGCAACTTATTCAAATTTATATTCAATTCTTCCATCTTATCATCCATGCCATCCATTTTAGCATCCATGACATTCATCTTAGCATCCATGGCATTCATCTTAGCTTCCGTGCCATCCATATTAGCTTCTACGCCTTTCTTTAAACAATCCATCTTAGCTTCTACACCTTTCTTTAAATCATTCATCTTAGCTTCTATCTCTTTCTTTAAACCATCTATCTTAGATTCTATTACTTTTTGTGCAAGGGACACTTGTTTCACTTGGTCTTGTAATTTTGATATATCATGTTGCATTTCTTCCTCTTCTTCATGAGTCATGCTCGAGCTTTCAGGTCACCTACTAGGTGTTTCCATTTTCTTTCCTTGGGTCATGAATTATCGATAATAATGCTTCATTATGCCCTTTGAATTCCTTCAAAATAACTTTTCAAACCAGGCTTAAGCAAGCATTTAAAAAAATATACACACCTTTTTTCACTTTGTAGGAGCTTGATATTGCCTCTACTGTATCTCTATAATTTCGAATCATCCAGTTCTAAAATTGCAACCTGCAGTAGCCCTCTGTGTCCTCTTTGCAATGCCACCGGTCTGACCCTAATTGGATTCTCCAATGAAGAGTTATGCCAAATCTCCCACAGTGACCTAATTATAGACTAATTCATGAG
>APFE030986088.1:183027-202592 GCA_000404065.3 Pinus taeda
TTCAATACATATTCTCCCATGGATAGCTTGATATTATGGCACTTTCCAGAGCAATTTATGGTTCCTCCACTTGCAACCATCACTTGAAACTCTAGTGCTAGATATGGGAAGCAATTCAATTCCTTTGCTATCTTACAATGAGTAAAATTATGGGTACTTCCCGAATCAATCAACACTATTACCTTTTTCTTCTTGATATGTCCTTCTATCTTAATAGTTTGAGGAGTGGTAATTCCAACCAATGTATTACAAGATAAGGTCGGATTAATTTCTTCTTTATCTAGGGTTTGTTCCTGGATTATATCCTCTTCTTTTGAAATTTCTTCTTCCTTTTCTTACTCCTATTCACAATCTATGTAGAATAATTTCTTCTCAGCACACTTATGACCTTTAGTGTATTTGCTATCACAACTTGTAAAACAAAGCCCTTTTTCTCTTTTTTCTTCCAATTGTTGTGGTGTCAACCTTGTAGGTTGTGGAAGGCTAGGGGTAACAACAATTCCATCTTTATAGTTATGAGTGGTAGGCTTCCTAGTTGCCATAATTTTGCTTTCCATTTTTCTTGCTAACATGAATGCCTTCTCTAATGAATCAAGTTCACAAAGTCAAATCTCATGTTGGATATTATCCTTTAAAGTCCCTATGAACACATCAATCCTATGCTTTTTTGAAATGTCTTTAACCCTTATGTTCAATTTTTGGAAGTCCTTAATGTGCTCCCTCATTGAACCCTTTTGTTTGAGATTTATCAATTGGCTAAAAAAGGTGTTTCTTTTTGTATCCTCATAATGTGCTATCATTTCTTTCGTAAAAATTTCCCAAGTGACAATTTTTTACGAGAGCAAAGCCATCAATACCATACAAACTGATTTGATTCCAAATATAAAGTTGCAATACGTACATTTTATGTGTCTTGCACATTATGGAGATCGAAAAATTAATCCATCTGTAATATCCATGTTCTGGGATCCTTTCAATCAAACTTCCTCACATCGATTTTTGGAACATGGTGGGTCTTCAATCCAACATTAGAGTCTATGAAATCATGATTAACATTTCTTTTTTTCTCATCATGAGTTTCTTTACTACCTTTTCACCATTAGTGACCATTTCTTGTAGCAACTTATTCAAATTTATCTTCAATTCTTCCATCTTATCGTCCATGTCATTCATCTTAGTGTCCATTGCATTTATCTTAGCTTCCATGCCATCCATCCTAACCTGCATGCCATTCATATTAGCTTCTACGCCATTCATATTGGCTTCATTTACCTTTAGTGAGAGTGAAATTTGTTGTACTTGGTCTTGTAATTTTGATATATCATGTTGCATTTCTTCTTCTTCTTCACGAGTGATGCTAGAGCTTTCAGGTTGCTTACTAGGTGTTTCCATTTTATTTCTTCGGGGCATTAATTAATTCTAATAATTCTTCACTATTCCCTTTGAATTCCTTCAAACGAATTTTTCAAACCAATCTTATGCAAAATTAAAAAAAAAACTACACACCTTTTTTTCACTTTGTAAGAATTCGATAATGAATTTGTTGTATCTCTGTAACTACAAATCTTTAATATCTAAAATCTTGTCCTGCGGTAGCCCTTTTAGTCCTCTTTCTAACCTTGCATGTCTGATCAAGATTGGATTCTCCAAGGAAGAGTTATGCCAAATCTCCCACGGTGGCCTGATTATAGACTAGTTCAGTAGAGCGAACTTGTACGACATGCCACGTGTCACTATTTCGACCTTAGTATCTGAAACTAATGCACAAAAAGCTATAGGCTTTCCTCTTTCTAAAACTTCTAATGAAATTTCAATTTGATGCTCAAAAAAAAAGTTATGATGATTTTTCCCAGGTCACCTGTTTGGAATGTAATTCGGGATTCTGCAAAAACCCTAACTTCCTCAGATCATATCTCCACAAATATAGCGGGAAAAGCTCTGACATTTGGACCCAAAGCTTAGAATGATTTCAGATCAAATGGGTTTTTTTGTAGCTTCTGAAACGTCGCAGAAAAAAATGTTATAGCGAAAATTCCGTGATGACTTGTTTGGAGTAGCAAAACTCTAGAATCCAAAGCTTTGATACCAAATGTTAGGAAACCAACTCACAAAAAGATATAAAAGATAGATAAATGCCTTAGAATTCAGCCTCTTCGAGGGGGAAACCTCATTTACATTACACAAATTAACAATTCTTGGATGACACAAATGACTAAACCTCCCTTCTATATATAGGAGTCTAAGGGGTCACAATATAATCAAGCTGACATAACAGTAATAACATAAGGGCACAAAATTAACAACAGTGGGTTTCTATGGGGCATACTAATAACAATATGGGGACAATAGGGATACAGTAATAACAATAAGGGATACAATGACAATAGTAATGGGGGACTCACTAGTATTATAGGGGCCTAACGTAATATGCTTCTGTTGTGCTTTGCGACCCATGACTGATTTCATTCCTTTTTTTTATATAGTTGTTTTTCTCATTGCTTGAGGTTGTCTTCCATATCGCCCCTGAAAAAAATATAATTTTCAATATACATTGTTGTAAGGCACAATATTCACAACAAAAATTGTCGTGCTTGAAAAAACAAACAAAATAATTTTGTAGACCGATGGACTTTGCAAAGCCCTAAACTCTCTTGCCAATAAAATCGTTTTCTTTATTTGATTTTCTTTTAATAAAAAAAATCACTTAAAAAATCTCCTAGAAAACTTCTTTATACGTGCAACTTTTCAAAAAACCTTTTTTTTTTCAAAAAATCCTCTAAGTATAACTCCTTTTATAAAAATTTTAAATCCTTTTTATTTTTTCAAACTACCTTTTTAAAAAATACTTTAATAGACCCTTTCGAATATATCCTTCCAAAACCTTTAATCCTTATAAAACCTCAAACCTTCCGCGACAATTTAAAAAAAATTCTCAAAAGATCATTTAAAACATTCACGTGATTGTTGACCATACATGGTTGCTTTCCCATTTGCCTTGGACTTGAACTCTTTTCGTGCTCCAATAAAAAACCTTCACATTGTAGTCTTGATGTTATATGAAAAATTGACTTCGAATTTTAAATGAGGATTTCATGCGATTAACGCTCTACACAAATAGGAGATCAACGTTAGTTCTTAACATTTTAAAACTTCATGGAAACCATGTGCATGCAGATCACAGAAACCACATGCATGCCAATGTAAGTCAACCACGGGTAATTTGGCTCTCTCGTGAGCCTGAATGCCCTGTGTATAATTGTAGGATGTGCTAATGATCAAACACTACGAGGATAAATATATTTCTCCTCTCGCACGGATTGCTGCTAATCCATTTTTCCTTGCTCTATATAACTTACCTCTGATACCAATTTGTTAGAAGTGGAGGAGACAAAGCATAAATAATTCACACATAAAACACGACATGTTGGAAATGTAGTGCTATGTACGAGTGGTGTTGTGTGCATGTTGCACATGTGGCACTATGTACATATGGAGTTGAGTGAATGATTGTATAAGTGGTATCAATGCTTCTTATTCAGTGTTGGGTATAGATGATGGTTTAGAACACAACACCACATATCCATCATGCACATAGTACAATATGTACACAATACTACATATCCAACATCTACATAACACCATCTATACCCAACACTGAATATGAAACATTCATACAACACTATATGTATTGAACCATGTACATAACATTACATAATTCCCGGATGCAGGTGCCAGCTAGCGACATAGGGTTGACGGGATAGGAGTCTCGTGAAGGCCAAATGGCCATCACGCGCGAGGCTCACTTGGGATATGGGGGAGCAGGTCACTCCCGGATGGTGGCTTTAATAGCCACAGGATGGTAGGCCGAGGGCATTAACACTCAGGCCTCTCTCGGCTGCACTTCCCCTCTCGGCTCTGTGATGGATGTGATAGCCACCATTATGGCGGACGACCACCGAGGTAGAGCTGGGAGCTCTATTTACTGTGACCCTCTCTGCGTCCCTGTCCACCTGCATTCAGATTTCTGGTTGATGCGCATCCATTTTCTAGTTAACACAGGATCTACCCTGTTCTGCCACAGCTCGAACCTACTTGTTTAGCTGAATTATCCCCCGAACTACCCTACTAGTATGGTCTGTGAACGACAGAGGATGCTGAGCCGTCGGGGCTCCAGCAGAGGAGGAACCTCGCGACGCCCAGCTGTGGAGGATACCTGACCACCTTGTCATTGCCCACACTGTCACTGCTTCTGTCACTGCCCCAGCTCTACCACCTCAAATCCCTCTCGGCCTACCCAATTCCTGGAGGCTAGCCCCCCTGGAACCTCAGCTGCTCCCTTCTTTAGCTCTGCCATGTTTTCCTTTGACAGTCACCTGACTCAGCCGCGTATTAACGCCCACATTTCAGTGCTGTTTATTGATGAATCTGAGGAGGAAGGAGGCACCAGCTCTCCGCCTGATCTTGCACCTCCGAGAGACAAAATCCACGAGGCCAACTTGGCCTAGGCTGACAAAGGTAAATCGGTTGAAATGCCGAATCCTCAAAAGGATAGCAGTGAACGTCCACCTACAGAGGCTGGGAAGCTGCAACCACGGAGCTGGAGGAGGACTATTACAGACCCTACCCGATCGTGGAGGAGGAGCCAGAGGAATAGCTCGCTGCTCCAATTCTGGTACTGATGCATGGTTTGGTGGTGGCTCTTGGTCTCTCTGGTCAGGTTTCCTCATCCGCTTGTCTTTGTTAGCTTACGTGTCGTATTGCCAAGGCTGTTTAGGCCGTAGACATGTCATTTTGTCAATGATTGGGTTTTTTGGGAATGAGACAGATGGCTAGTTTTTTGGGAATGAGATAGATGGCCACAGTGGTTCATTGTTTTGGTTTTGGTTCTCCCCTACATGGGAATTTCTTCTTTTCTCCCTTGCGTGGGAAATTTTTGGGTCCTAAATGCAAGCATGGTCAAACGGTTGAGCCTCCCTTCCATTATCTCTGGCAGCAGGTTCCCGTTGTAAAGCTTGATTGTAACTGTATTTTGTTCTCCTGTAAATAATAGAATAGTCTAATTCAGAAAAAAAAAAAAAATAAAATAAAATAAAATAACATTACATAATCAACATGTACACACAATAAATATACACCACATCATAGGTGAAACAAGTACAACATATACGACATATGCACAACAGTCATACCACACATCCAAAACCACATTGACTCTTTACCAAGCAACCTCGCTTCCCATATCTTATCCATGCTTGTCCCAACATGCCGCAAACTACATTGCTTTCATTTTCCCAATGTATCCTTTAGCATTAATTATCATAACATAAGCATAGGCATAATATAATCACATAATATCAACTCTTAATATTGACCTCATATGTTTGTGTTGTAGCGGCTACAACCACCCTCCAAAATTTTTCCTTAGCCTATTTTGGAGCCTATTTTTCCTCGCACAAAGGCAGCTTATCGATCATAGTTGATCCATTCCCCTCATAAGCTGCTCACCCAGACTTAATCCAGCTGCAACCTGAAAAACTTCCCCTTGAAAATTATGCATTTTTGGAGGGTAACCAGCCTTCCCTCCAGGAATTGTACAATCCTCTCTAACAGCCTTTCAAGCTTCAGGATTGCGCAATCCTTCCAGCCAACCCTCCTAGTAGGATGAGTGCAAATTTTCCCAGCAGCAGGTTCTTCAGCCCGAGATTTGCGCAAATCTGGTCAAAGTTAGTTGCTTTGCCTAGAACTTGCACAAATCTCCTAGGCAGCCAGCCCAGTTCCCAGCCAGAAATGCACATTTTTCTCCAGTGGTTGAGCAGTCTCTTTCATGTGCAGCTGAGTTGATCGGTTCCCTCAAGGACTGAGAAAAACAGACTTGCATGCATGGGTTGTTTCTCCCAAGGCAACATGCAAAGGCATCCCTTGTTTTAGGGATCTATTTTTAACAATTGGAGGTTACATGTAAGGAGAAATTTTGAAACCTCCCACCAAGTGTCACTTCTCTTAAATTCGTGGCATGCATGTCACAATCTCGATGTTATCAAAACTCATTAACCAGATGCTACAAATCTCATTCCTCACATCAACCTTGCAACTCTGACATCCCATATCACATCTAGGAGCAGTTGGCACATTCAGCTCAACTATTTTGGGGTAAGCCCACTTCCCATGCCTTGTGTTGCATTTCTATTGTTTTTTGTGTTTTCGCTTGTAGGAGTATTGTTTGCTTAATTAATTTGAACTTTTATTGTTGTTTACATATATACTAGATTGTCCTAGATTTGTTTCATTTTTTGTTGCTATCTCACTGCTGTCGCACGCATGAAACTATTTTTGCACGAACATTCGCCCAACTGGTGAACTGCCTCACCCACATGCATGTTGATATGTTTGTTGACTCTTTCATTCATGTTTTGTATGCACTGTTAATCACTTCTTCTATCACTTAGTGTTGCCATGCACTCACTGACTTACCTTCTTTCAGTTGCACGTCAGCGAGTCGAGCCAACCTTGGCCCGGTCTCTGCCTTCACTAAGGTTGCATTGTACAATCTGGGAAAGGAAGGCTCACCTTCCTCTCCATATTTCTGCATTCCTACCCAACACTAACCTCTAGGATTGTTTTTCACATTTCTGGAGGACAATAGTTGCTTGTCCCAATAAATTGCACAAATATGTCCTTGGGCCAGCAGTCCTTCCCAGCTAGAATTGCGATTGTCAAATTCCAGTAGTCAACAACTAGACTAGACTGTGCCTTGGGCAGTTCTAGGAGTCAGTCAGTCTCTGAGCAGCCTGAACTATGCCTCATGCAGTCTTGACAGTTGGTCTCCCCACCTCCTGGCCAAAATTGTGCAACCTTCATGATCATTCACCCAAGTATGTTATAAGTCAGTTCTCATGTTCATTTTCATTTTCAACTAATGGATTGCTTGCCATGAGTGTTGCCATATCTCCAGGTATCGCAGGTGTTCATCTGCCTCTCACCAATACATATACAATGGTTTCTAGGAGAGCAGAGATGAAGACATCATTCAAATAATGCTTGGAGATGTAGTCGATCAAGTGTTTATGAGCTTTCCTACTCACGAAGACATCAAGTTGTTTGTAGACAAGGACATCAAGCATCAACATCACAGTGAGCAGCATCATGAACAATAGTTGTAAGAAACATATCAAGTGTAGCGAATGCAGTGAATACAACAAATGCAATAGGAAGGGTGTTGAAAACATAGAGGCATAATAAAGTTACAAGATCAAGCAAATCCACTGATAATTAAAGCAACTTTGGAGACTTAGGCTATGAGGTGACAACGCGACATGAAGATCATGCGAAGATAGTAAATGGAATGAAGAAGGAGTTGCATGTGTCGAAGTAGCAACTCAAGGAAGAACATGAAGTTGCATGGACAAAAGAATTAGTTGCAGTAGGATCAGGAGTAGTAGTGGGTGCAACGTGCACTCATGGATGAAATTGCCCTTGGACAGGTTAATGATCCACCCCAACAACTAACACGGAGTAGACATGGTGAGCAATTTGGTTGATTGCATGAAAGGGATTCAACAGCATGCATGTGATTGTGTGCACGCATGAAATCCAACCCATTCAACACACTCACCCAAACGAAGACAAGAAGCAAGTCAAACGGGAGCCGAATAGGTACTTTGGCAAGTTCAAGCGCATGACCACCAACACACACTTGCAGATCAACATAGAAACTATGCATCAGTGTACTGTTGGTTCAACTACACCCAAGAATACCATGCACATGTTAGCAGATGAGTTGGATGAAGCGGCCAAACCAATGCACCGGTTGCAATGAAAGCAAGAATTCTCTTCAGCAAGATGTCACCATGAGGTGCATGCACACCATCAAGGATGGCCAATCTTGGCATTAGCTCACTAGCTTCACCATCACAAGCATGTCAAAGAGTTTGTCTCACCACAAAAGACTGAGTTTCAATGATGTCTTGCAAGGCTTGCTCAAGCCATGTTGTCTCACATGAGTACATGTGCATTGTAATGTTGAGTCATGTCAAGTGTAAGTCAAGTGTCAACAGTTGGATGTAACAGTCATAGAGCAGGTGAAGAGTCATGAAGGTAGTTGAACTGTCACAAAGGGTAATGTCAAGGGTCACTCCACCCTTTGCTATAAATAGTCCCTCATAACTCATGGCATAGGATTTTCGTCAGCGAAGATTCTAGTAAGACTCTCTTGAAGAAGGCTTGGACAATATTGCAATGCACCTTGGCTTCTCCACTACACAGAGCTAATACATCTCTTTGGAGGAGTGGGTAGATTTGGCTGTAACATTCCAATATTGGAGCTAGTAGGTTTAGATGGTGTATTTATGATTGCGACTTACACTTCTTTAATAATAAGAGCCAACACATTTTAATGCATATCTTTTTATTGTAGTTGGACTATTCTGGTTACTTTAACGATATATTTTGTTTAACTTATGTACTTGTATATGAACTGATTTGTATGCAATTATATGAATCTTGTTGTTAATGTGTTGCATATGTTGTTAATGCTGTCACCGTCTGTGTCAACTGCTCTGCCGGACATCAGACAAACCTTTCTCATGAACCTTGCTATATCAACTGTCACACCCATCTTGGACTGATCTGTGAGTGATGTTCGTGTTATCTTACCTTGTATGTTGTGACTACTACATCTGAGTGGACTGCTCCACTGGAAGTTGTGCATGTCTTTTGTGTGGTGTGATCCTAGCTAAGTTGGGATTGATCCCTTTCAACCTGGAACTCACTTTCACCTTCCTCTTCCTTCAAAGTGTTGGAATCTCTCGTACACATTCCTTGACTCTCTGCATCAGTCAGACCCTTGCTATTGATAGAGTTATCTTACTTTCCTCTGTGCGACATCATGGTCAAAGCATTACCTTATGAACCATTACTGGGACTCCTACACCAAGCGGTCTGAGGTCCAATTGTGACTTCTTACTGGGGATATCCCCTTGACATGTGGGTGGGTCCAGCATCGTCAACATTTTTGGTGCTAGAAGGAGGGGCTCATGACAAGCGGTGTCCTCTCATCCAATTTTGAACCTTTTCATATCTTTCATGGAGTCTTGCATTATCCTTCCCCTGAGGTGTTTTTCAAATCGTGAAGATGTCTCCATCTCAAGGAAGCTTTTCAATCTCTTGTCCACTCATGCGTATGATGGTGAAGGCGAAGTGGCCTAGCCTTAGCACTTACATAACTTTCTTTCTATGATTTATGAGGAAGATGAGTTTACTAACAAACAGGTTGGGTTGCTGCTCACATACACACTTCGCGAATCTCCATTTCATTGGGTTCTCAGCCTACCGGTTGACACTATGTACTCATGTGAACAGTTTTTTGATCTTATTGAAGACACGTTCTATCATTTTGATCCAGACCATCTTGACTGGAAACTATTACAACAATGGAGGGCTCCGCATGAATCCGTTATTGATTTTTGGCATTGCTTCCATGACTTGTAGTTTCAAGCTCTGAGGAGCCAGATGAAGTTCACTTATCTCTGGGACTGGTTCGAGTATTGTCTTAAGAAATATGCCCGTCCCAAGACAAAGCTTGATGTCAATCCTCACTCAACCTTCTTCGTTGATGGAACTGCGCAATCCCATGTGGGAGTAGGCAATGTCTCAACGGATTGTCTGCCTCCCTTTCATTCAACAGTTCCACCATCGCCCAGTGATGTTGAGGATCATGTGCGCACATCTGTTCATTCTTCACACCCTCCCAACATCACTCCACTCAAATTTCGTGTAGAGTTGGTTTTGATTCCTTCGAGTTCCCATATGCATTCTTTTCTTCGACCCCCGTCTTCGCACTCAGGTGTTCCTTCGAATTATATTGTCATGTGTTCGTCCATTCCAGACTCTTCACTTATTGTGAATGAGGAACAACCCACTAACATAGTTGGTGTTTCACAACCAACATTTGTTGTCATTCATGAAGAGTATGAGTGGGAGATTCAACATCAACACTCGGCGAAGGATGACTCCCTTCCATCTGAGCCCCCTTCATTCTTTCCTAGCTTCTCTGGTGAACATGCCATCAATGATTTTGCATGTGTGTCTTCATCCACTGATGCATCCATTTTTTATCACTCGCGGGACTCATCGGATGCTAGTCAATCATTCGAAAACGGAGAGGATAAGTTATTCATTGAAGATCCTCTTGATTCTTCATCTGTCTCTTTTGGAAATATAGAGGATGAGTTCATTCACTTTTCATCTACCTCTCTATTTGATTCATCTGATCATGAGGATGGAAAAGAATTCATTGATTTTTTTTATCCTGGTGGTCGTGATTCATTTGCTTCCATTTTTTATCACGATCATGAATCTACCACAGTTGATCTTTTGAAGCTACCGGTTTATGATGATATACCTGATGATGAAGTTGAGACATCCAAGACTTTCGAGGCACTTCAACCTGAGCTAATGGTTATATTAGGCCCTCACTCTCTTGGGGTTAGTCTCACTTTCGATCATGAAACTGTTCAATCACCCAAGGATCCTCATCACTCGTCTGTATGCATTGAAGATCCATCTCACACACAATAACACTTCCTCCACTTGAACTACATGATCCAATTTCTCATGCATTGGAGGAGTCTTACATTGCAAGCACTTGTTCGCGACGCAAGTTATCCTTTTTGTTTCAGTTGCTTGCATGTCTTAGTCAAGAGTGTGCTTTTTCTTCAAAGTTGCACGTAGTGTCACACATCACCATGATAAGTCCACAGACTATCCTTCATGTACATGCACTCACTCATGTCTCGTGGTCACTTTGAAACACAAAGTGTGGCTATATTCATTGTTATATCTTTCTTGTATGCTGGTTAGCACAACTGGGTTACTCGCGGACCAATCCTTCACCCACATGGGTCTACCAATGCGTCAGTGGCTACATTGGAAGTATCAATTCATGTGATCAGGCCCATGCACCATTAGTGTAGGAGTAGCATTAGTGTTTTCTTTTAGTTGTTTGCTTGCATGCTTGTTTGCTTTCATGTTTTGTTTGCTTGTTTGTTTGCTTGCTTGTTTGTTTACTTGCTTCGCTTTCATTTTGCTTATGTTCTTTCTTTTCTTTTTTGATTGTGTTAGAAAATTATATATTACAGAGCAATGGAACACATAAAATATTGCAGAAATATAAACACAGAAAACACATAAAACACATAAAACACATAAAACAAGAGAGACACAGATATACGTGGTTCACCCAGTTTGGGCTACGTCCATGGAGAAACATCCAGTATTTCTTTTATTATATTATCCAACAAACTGAAGAGGTACAACCTATAGCAGATCCATTGTAACTCCCTCTTCGCTCTCAATCTCCTCTCTCTTCCTCACTCAGAATACAGATATAGATAGATGCAATAAAATTCCCCCATATATAGTGAAGGGTTGTCTTCTAAGGCAGAAAAACCCTGAATTAAACATAACTTCTACCGTCATATCATCCGCCTAATGAACGGCCCTGATTGACTAGAAATTACTAGACTTTTACAAGGCAATTTTACATATATTTTTAGCTTTAGGGGTGCTGCCCCCAAGCCCTTGCCAGGGGACCGGTGGCCCCCGGACCCCACAGCCAAGGGGGATTAGCCCCCCCGGATCCCCGCAAGGGGGACAAGTCCCCCCCACACCTCCCTGTGTGGAGGGGGTGTACAGTCTTCCTGGGGTATACATCCAGCTGAAACCTTTGAATACAGAAGATAATCAAGCTCCACACCCAACAGATTATTAGTTCGTTTGCTTGTTTCATTCATAGGTCAGTTTTGCATGAAACCATGTGTGAATCTTGAAGTGAGTTGGGTAAAGTACAAGAGGGCTTGTACAACTATCACTACTTGGTTATTTATCATCTTACCTCTATATGATGAGCTTGTTACTTTTAGTCTATGATACAAAGTGAACCTCGGTGTAAACACAACGCTTGCGCGCTAACTAGTGTCACCTTCTCTAATCGATTGTTTTGGGGTTAACCCTTGTCAGCTCAGTCAAGTAGAGTAAGGTAAGGCAGAAAACATTAACAGGCATGTCAAAGATAGAATAAACTATTTCTCTACTGGAACAACCTCTTCTTCTCTCAAGAAGTCGAGATCCCTCTTCCTCCTCTGAAATGAAAAGTAAAATACATATATACATACATACATATATACATACATACATACATACATACATACATACATATATACATACATACATACATACATACATACATACATACATACATACATATATATATATATAATAATATATATATATAATAATATTATATATATTATATATAATATATAATATTTCAAAATGAAAAATGAATAAGGCAAAAGAAGAGAAAGGCTTCCTGCACAGGGAGGTGATGCAAGTAACTCTGTCGGGGTACTATCCAGACCTACTAGTAGTGGAGCAACACCAGAGATGAAACTAAGACTCTCATGACTATACTGCTTGTGCACCTATATACCGCTCAACCCCAATCAAAACAACTGTGTCACCTTGGCTTGTCATGTTTGTCAATAGACCAAGGGCTTGGTAGATGCTACATATTACAATCAATTTAGTTTGAAACCAAAATGAGCTAAGAACTGAACAATACTTCCAGAGGTGTTAAACTTGCTTTTCACGAACAAGGTCTATGCAGAGAGCTGTAGTTCTACCAATGTGTTATCAAGTGTTGTAGTGGCTACAACCACCCTCCAAAATTTTTCCTTAGCCTATTTTGGAGCCTTCCTACCAATCTTACACAACACTTTGTCTTGCTTCATCAAGTACTCAAGCTTCAACATTTTCCGCGGACAAAGGCAGCCTGTTGATCACAGTTGATCCATTCCCCTCACAAGTTGCTCACTCGGACTTGGTCAAGTTGTAGGCTGAGTAGCTTCCCCTTGAAAATTGCACATTTCTGGAGGGCAACCAGCCTTCCCTCCAGGAGTTGCTCAATCCTCTCTAATAGCCTACTGGGCTCCAGGATTGCACAATCCTTGCAGCCAACCCTCCCAACAGGATTTGCACAAATTTTCCCAGAAGCAGGTTGTTCTGCACAGGATTTGTGAAAATATGGGTAGTAGTCACCTGTTCTACCTAGAAATTTCACAAATCTCTTAAGGAGCCAGCCCAGCTTCCAGCTATAAATGCACATCTTTTTCTAACTGGGTTGATCGGTTCCCTTTGAGACTGAGAAAAATTGACTTGCATGCATGGCTTGTCTCTCCCAAGGTAGCATGCAAAGCAAGCCTTTGTTTCAGGGATCTATGTTTAGCAGTTGGAGGTTACAAGCAAGGAGCAATTCCAAAACCTCCCACCAAGTGTCTCTTTCCCTAGATTCATGGCATGCGTGTCACAACCTCGATGTTATTAAAACTCATCAACCAGATGCTGAAGAGCTCATTCCTCACATCAACCTTCCAACTCTGACATCCCACATCACATCTAGGGGAAGTCAGCACATTCAGCTCAGTTGTTTTGTGGTAAGCCCACTTCCTATGCCTTGTGCTGCATTTCTGTTGCTTTTTGTGTTTTCTCTTGTAGGAGCACTATTTTCTTAATTTATTTGAATGCTTGTTGTCCTTTACATATATACTGTCGTCGCACGCATGAAATTGTCTTTCACGGATGTTCGCCCAACTGGCAAACTACCTCACCCACATGCATGTTGATATGTTTGTTGAATATTTCATTCATTTTTTCCATGCACTATCAATCACTTCTGTTATCACTTAGTGTCTCCATGCATTCATTGAATTGCTTGATTTCAGTCACCCGTTGGCTAGTCGGGCCAGCCTTGGCCCGGGCTCTGCCTTCACCAAAGCTGCATTGTGCAATCTGGAAAAGGAAGGTTCACCTTCCTCTCCAGATTTGCACATTCTTGCCTAGCACTCACCTCTAGGACTATTTTGCACATTTTTGGAAGACAATGGTTGCTTGGCCTAAGAAATTGTGCAAATCTTTCCCTGGGCCAGCAGTCCTTCCCAGTTGGAATTGCGCATTGCACAATCCCAACAGTGTGCAGCCAGACTAGACTATGCCTTACACAGTTCCAGTAGTCAGTCAGTCTCGTTGCAGCTCGAACTATGCCTTGTGTCGTCTTAGCAGTCGATCTCCCGACCTCCCAACCAAAGTTGTGCAATGTAGTTCTCATGTTCATTTTGGTTTTCAACTGATGGATTGCTTGCCATGACTATTACCATATCTCCAAGTATCGTAGGTGTTCATCTGCCTCTCAGTAGTATAGATACAATGGTTTCTAGGAGAGCAAAGATGAAGACACCTTTTAGAGCATGGTTGGAGATGCAGTTGATCAAGTGTCTATGAGATTTCCTACTCATAAAGACATCAAGTTGTTTGTAGACAAGGACATCAAGCAGTAGCATCATAGTGAGCAGCATCATGAACAACAACTATAGGCAGCGTACCAAATGCAGTGAACGTAGCGAATACAATGAATGCAAGAGGAAGGTTGTTGACCACGCAGAGGCAGAATAAAGTTGCAAGATCAAGCAGATCCACTGATAATGAAAGGAACTTTGGAGACTCAGGATATGAGGTGACAGTGCGACATAAAGATCACGCGAAGATAGAGAATGGAACGAAGAAGGAGGTTCATGTGCCGAAGAATCAACTCATGGAAGAACATGAAGCTGCATAGATAGATGAATGAGTTGCAGTAGGATCAGGAATAGCAGTGGGTGCAACGTACGCTCACAGATGAAACTGCACCTAGATAGGTTAAAGATCCATCCTAGCAGCTAACATGGAGCAGACATTATGAGCAGTGTGGTCGATCGCATGTAAGGGGTTCAGTAGCATGCATGTCATTATGTGCATGCATGCAATCCAACCCATTCAACACACTCACCAAGGCGAAGGCAAGAAGCAAGTCCAACTAGAGCTGAATAGGTGCTTCGCCAAGTTGATGTGCATGACCACCACCACACACTTGAAGATCAACATAAACACTATGCATCAAAGTGTTTTCGGTTCAGCCACACCTAAGAAGGCCATGCACATGTTAGCAGACAAGTTGGATGAAGGGGCTGAACTAATGCACCTATTGCAATGAAAGTAAGAGTTCACTTTAGAAAGATGTCACCATGAGGTGCATGAACTCCATCACAGATGACCAAGCTTGGCATCACCTCACTAGCTTCACCATCATAAGAATGTCAAAGAGTTGGTCTCACCACATCAAACTGAGTGTCAGTGATGTCTTGCAAGGCTTGCTCAAGCCATGTTGTCTCACATGAGTACATGTGCATTGTAATGTTGAGTCATGTCAAGTGAAGTGAAGTGTCAACAGTTGGATGTAATAGTCATAGAATAGGTGAAGAGTCATGAGGGTAGTTGAATTGTCACAAAGGGGAATGTCAAGGGTAACCCTGCCCTTTGCTACAAACAGTCTCTCATAACTCATTGTATAGGATTTTGGCCATCCAAGCTTCTATTAAGACTATCTTGAAGAAGACTTGGATAGTATTGTAATGTCCCTTGGCTTCTCCACTACACAAAGCTAGTACATCTGTTTGGAGGAGCAGACGGATGTGGTTATAACATTCCACTATCGGGGCTAGCAGTTTTACATGGTGTATTGTGTGATTGTGACTTACACTTCTTCAATAATAAGAGCCAACACATTTTCATGCATATGTTGTTATTGTAGTTGGACTGTTCTAATTGCGTTAATGATATCTGTTGTTTAAATTCCGTAGTTGTATATGAACTGATTTGTATGAAATTATAATAATCTTGTTGTTAATGTGTTGCATATGTTGTTAATGTTGTCACCGTCCATGTAAACTGCTCTGTCGGACATCAGACAAACCTTTCTCATGAACCTTTTTATATCAACTGTCACACTCGTCTCAAACTAATCCGTGAGTTTTGTTCGTGTTATCTTACCTTGTATTTGTGACTGCTGCATCCGAGTGGACTGGTCTGTCGAAAGCTATGCATGTCCTTTGTGTGGTGTTTTCCTAGCTGAGTTGGGACTGATCCCTTTCAACCTGGAACTCACTTTCACCTTCCTCTCCCTTCAAAGTGTTGGAACCTCTTGTACACATTCCTTGACTCTCTGCATCAGTCACACCCTTGCTACTGAAGAGTTATCTTACTTGCCTCTGTGTGACATTGCGGTTAAGGCATTAACTTATGACCCACTGCTGGGACACCTATACCAAATGGTCTGAGGTCTAATTGGGACTTCTTACCAGGGAGATCCCCTTGACATGTTGGCAGGTCTAGCACCATCAACAATTTGTCATGACTACTCTTCCCACTTTATTCCTCATAGCCAAAAACTTCTTCATGCCATTCACATGCATAAGGCTCGATCATCCCTTCACAAGAATGATTCCTAATGACCTTATCAAACAATGACATAAATACATAGATACATGAATGCATATACATAATCATTAACATAAAACCATCATGATCCTATCAGACACAACATACATAAATACATACATGTATACATATAAACTTCAACATAATCATGTTCATAACATAATTACCAGATAGTATACGACCAATGTTAAGAGAACTCCCTTTCTCTTTGCACACTATGCACAACATTGAGAACAAGCATTCCCAACATAGCCAAGGAATCTGACATCTTAGATTCATTTACTTTGCCTTTTCTAGTTACCTTTCACTTGTTTGTACTACCACCATCCATTTACTACTATGGGCTAACCAGTCCAATCGATTGTCATAGTCTTAGCTTCTGTTGTGCTTACTTGTGCACAAAGCTTCATCTGAGACTTACATTACCTGTTGGGTACTACATAGCTCTTCCTGAGCTCCATTAAATTTCATCTTTCCCAACCAATTCCCAAGACTCAAAACATAAAAGGAAAGAAAATAAACAACAACGACAAGAAAACCATGAAAACCAATAACAACAAAACTCCACAAAAGAAGTGGTATGGCCATACTCTAGACATAAATAAAGTTGAAAATAAAGCACAAGAAAAAGACACCAAAAGCACAAACTAACAACAAACACCATGACTCATTCCCCTCGGTTCCTAGGGAAACTTAATCAGAGCCTTCTTCAAGATTTCATGGCAACCTCTCTCGCCATGCAACTCCTTGCATCATTATGTCATTAACACATAAGTATTAGTGCAGAAATAAACATAACAATACACTAGTTACCTCATCTTGTTATGCCAAGTAGGTTGCTTCCAACTGAGCACATACATGCCATCTCTCAAGTGACTCCAATCCTTTGATAGATCCACATGTAACTAAAGAATAGCTAATATACCTCTCAAGTTTATTTTCATGAATCTAACACATATCCACATAATGTCAAACAAAATCAAGGTTAAGAAGATGCGATGTATGCAAAGCACTCATTCGTTTGGAATTAGGGTTTCCAAACCTAGCCAAATAAATTCTTACCCAATTCCTTTCTTTTACCTTTTTCCTTGTTGCAATCAAGGCTTACTATATGTTGTCATATCACCCAACTGTCAATTATATAAACACATCAACTATTACCTCGTCAAGCTAATACCAAGCATGTTTCCTGCAACTGCTCACACATGTCAACCACATGTTCCAATATCAAGACAATCATATCTATCAATATGAAATCAACATTTATCAAGACTAACAATCATGTCATAATACATAGTTAACTCATAGTCACTAGATATAATGCTACAACTATCACCTACTACACTCAAGTACATATCAACTGTCTCAATAGATATTTGTTAGTAAAACTATCTTAAAGCAAGATCATTGAAATGCATACTCATATTATGAAATTCATCAAAGGTTAAACCAACTTGTAAGCATTCCATGTTAGATAAATCAGCTGGGCACCAAACACTCAAACACCAAATAGACGTCATAATCAAACAACCAATCACCAAATATACGACATAAGAAAACTCATACCTTAATGCATATCAAGGGAGGCTATCTTGTCTACACAATAAAGCTAGGTTAGCACAATACAATTTCACAACATATCAATTGAAACATAAATCATGATATCCGTAGCAGTAAATAACTAATATGTTGATGTCATAAGCTCATAAGTGTTTGTCCTTCATGCATAACAATCACATATGTACAATCAATCTAGATTAGTATGACACCCTATCACAAATATGTTGGCTCATATCTGAATATTGTTAGAAAATTATATATTATAGAGCAAAGGAACACATAGAATATTGCATAAATATAAACACAGAAAACGCATAAAACTAGAGAGACATGGATATACGTGGTTCACCCAACTTGGGCTACGTCCACCCTGAACAGCCAGTGCTTCCTTTCTATTATCCAACAAAATGAAGAGACATAACCTATAGCAGATTCACTGTAATATCCTCTATTTTCTCTCACAGTTTCACCTCTCTATTTCTCACTCAGAGAATACACATCTATTACACAGCCTCAATATAATGCCTTCATACAAAGAGAGGGGTTGCCTTCTAGGGAAAAATACCCTAAACTATACATAAGTTCTATTGTCAGATCATCCGCCTAATTAATGGCCCAGATTGACTAGAAATTACTATAATTTTACAAGGAAAGTTTACATCTACTTTTAGCTTCGAGGGTGCTGCCCCTGAAACCCTCATCGGGGGACCACTGGCCCCCGAACCCCCCAGTTGGGGGGGATCGGCCCCCCCTAACCCCCGCAAGGGGGACAAGTCCCCCCCGCACCCCCCACATGGAGGGGTGTACAAACTTCCTAAGGTATGCATCCGGCTAAAACAAAGACCTCTAAATAATCATGCTCCACACCCAACAATCTCCCACTTGGAGAATGATTGTAGCAACTCCACTGCTGCTTCATTTGCTGGACAATGACTCCTCTTTGGACTTGGTTGTTTCTCATCTTCATCGTCATCCTTGAAGACCCATTGAAACTGAGCATATTCTCAGTTTCTCCCTCATTACAACTTTTGCTAGCATATCTGCAGGATTTTGGCTAGTGTGTATCTTTTCCAGCTTCAACTCTCCATCTTCCAACACTGATCATATGAAATGGTACTTAAGCTATATGTGTTTAGTCCTGGAATGAAATGCCGAGTTCTTTGCAAGATGAATGGCACTTTGGCTATCACTGTATAACGTGCCCATATCATGCTTCTTACCCAATTCACCGATAAACCTTTGTAATCAAATAATTTCTTTACTAGCCTCTGTAGCAGCAACATACTTTACTTCTGTTGTTGAAAGTGCAACAACATTTTGGATTTTTGAAACCCAACTGGCAGTTGTTCCACCTACAGTAAATACATATCATGTAGTGCTCCTCATGTTATCTCTGCCAGCTGCCATATCTGCATCAACATATCCCTATAGAGAAATGTTTGAACCACCAAAGCATAATGCTTGATTTGTGGTACCTTTCAAATATCGGAGAATCCATTTCATTGCCATCCAATGTTCCTTTCCTGGATTGTTCATGTACCTGCTTACAACTGCCACTGCATGTGAAATATCAGGCCTTGTGCAGACCATTGCATACATTAAGCTTCCAATTGCTGATGCATATGGAACTTTAGACATAT
>APFE030986088.1:211475-271098 GCA_000404065.3 Pinus taeda
AATAATTGGAATGAGAAAATTTATAATTTTTTTCTGTTTTAAAACAATTTTTTTATATAATTTACTAATTAGAATTTGTAAAATTACATATTTGAATTATTAATTTTATAATTTTCATTTAAATAAAATTCATAATCAGGCATGAAGGTTCACTCAATGCAGTTAGAGTTCTCTACAAAAATGTGATAACATCCAAAATCTCATAAAAAAATGAACCAGTTTTCCCACATGGAACTCAAATCACCAAGGTATGTCATGGGGGTGAGGCCTAGGGAATCTCGATGGGCCATGAAGCCAGGATAACGAGCTATGGTGTGAGGGGAGACAAAACAGTTCCAGGGTGGGGGCGAAATGATAATAGAGGAGCCCCCTCTTTCTAATGCCACGAGGAACCCCTTGCTTGGCATTGAATTGAAGTATGAAGCACCTGTCATTATATTAGAAGGATGTAACCTGGAGACTAAACCAAGATAATAGAGCCCATGCCCCTCTCCTTGTTGATGTTGGGGGGGGGGACTATTTACCTCCCTTGTAGATTTACCCGACCACATGACCATTGATTGACAAGGGGGTGATATATATTGTTTTATTAAATTCATCTAGGAGTACATGGAGTGGGGCGTGTGTATTCTTCTCACTAGCGATAATGTGTCAAGAGAAGTGATGTGGGTACGGAATTAAGAATACAAATAAGGGGAGTTTTGAAGTAGCAAGTCCTTGCCAATGTCAACAAGGTGCAACAAGATGATGACAAATGGAAGAAATCAGATATGGAAGCATAAGATGCAACAAGATGATGAAAAATAGAAGCAACCAGATACAGAAGCATAGGTTGCATCACGTAATGTACAAGTGCCCATTTCCCCAATTAAAGACCCTCTTATTGTAGATCCAAAGCAAGCATGTTCATTACTCACGTTCTTTATGTGTTTAGATCCCCGAAACAACTAGAAAATATGCATAGAATGCCAATTACGACTTCTCATCCAAGAGTGTAGCCCCAGCCTAGATTTTCTCTTTTGGAATTTAATAAATGGTGATAATGCAACAACCTTTGTAATGCAAATCGTTCAAATCCATTAATCAATATACCTTGAAAATAGAGAAACATAGCATGGAAACAAACATAAATCTATATCATAGTGTCACCAATGAAAGTGGTATGTGAGTAAGTAATCATATATATAAACCCCATACCCCAGCTGAACATGGGGTATTAGTAGAGTGTGATCCTAGAAAGATGACTGTAAATGTGTCTCAGGGAATAGGAGAAGGAAGAATGCACCATTTATGAAAGGGTTAGCTAATGAGGAACAATAATGTAACTAGCTAGATGGAATGTGACTAAGATAATCAAATTGACGCATAAGTGAAGTGAGTGGGTGTTGCACAACTACTTCTAGCCTTGTTTGGGGTGCTCCTTCATATTAATAGAAGGGCAAGGTCATTTATCCTAGTAAAAAATAATGGATGAAGAAATACTCTTTTTAGTTATTCTTCTCCCACTAGTCAGTGAACATTGCCCAACCCATAAAGAAAGTTAGTCGAGTTCCTCGTTCTTCCCGGTATCAGATTCCAATACAAATACTAATTCAAGTAGATTTGGTTGATTCATTTCAATGTTCATAATGGTATAATGGTTAAGAAGGACAATTTTGATTGTACAAGGAGGGAGTGTTTGAAGTGGTTTTGGAATCCATGATGAATCAATTGCCTTCTAAAGACTTAGATTTTATGTACCTTGGAAGTTATATCTTATGCAACTAGACGTGATTTAGTCTACCTTTACTTGCAATGTAAATCATCAAACTTGAATATTTGGTGTTTAATTGTTCACATTTACATTTATGTGTTTGAAAATATAGTTACTTTCGAGGGAAAAGGAATATTGTATTGCTTTCCAAGTAAAAAAATGTAAGTACATTTAATATTTATTCCTTTGGCATAATATGAAACCTCAAGTCCCAAAATAAAAATAACTGAATATATTTTGTTGTATATTTATCACTTTAAATTTCTTTGTCATCTTTAACACCATTGTCTTGTCAGTCTTCCATTCTTTCTGTTTAAGAGTTATCAACTAATGACCAATAATAAGAAGTCATCACCCTGAGAAGAATGTGACTCAGCATAGATTAATAAAATTGTTGGTTTAAACACTCTCTCTTATAAGGGTGAACATGGGACCAATTCATTACTGAACACAAGGAGGATAATGTGGTGGAAGAAGCTGAGCCAAAGGTTCGTAATATTGAAATGTAGAAAGCAGTAGCAGAATTAGAAATATATTAGGAAGACAAATCTGAAACATCATTACAGGACGTGGCAAATTTAGTGAGCTAGAAAAGAAACATTGCAATTAAAAATCAACATGGATTCCCTAACAAACAAAAGGGAGTCAATCACAGAATGCACTATATATCTACATTTCTTACTTGAGCATAAGGTACATGATATCCTTCCCAAGTTTCTTTTCTCTTTTCACTTACATTGTTGCCTGTCCCATTACTTCCATCTTTGTTGCTTGCTCCTGTGCATTCCCTCCTATGTGTAAGTAAAAAAATTCTTAACATTGTGTTAACAGTGCTAGAACCACCAACATTCAAGGGATCTCCTGGATATGAATTCCCAACAAGACCTCACAAAGTTTGGAGTAGGAGTCCTAGCAGTGGGTGGTAATGTTATGCCTTAACTGCGGAAACATGCAGAGTGAAGTATGATAAATTTGGGTGGGAGAAAGTGTGTGACCCTCTGGAGAGTCAAGTGTAATGCATGAAGGTTCCAACACACAAAGGGGAAATGAAGTGTTCCCCTTGCAAGCCTATAATAGTACACATCTTGAAAGGAACACACGAGCATAATGACATCACAAGCTAAAATGCGGAATAGTCCACAAGTTAAAGTGATGAGTTAACACAACAACATGCATTCAACAATATTCATACAAATGCAAAAAGAAATAGTTTATAAGCATAAGTGTAAGTTAAATAACATACATTGAAAATACAACAAGAATAGCCCTACTATATTCACAACAAATGCATGAAATCATGTTGGCTCCGATTTTATTATTATAAGTGAAAGTTACATTCATACATACACCATTGAAAACCACTAGCCCTAATAATGGAACATTAAAGTCAAGAACACATGCTCCTCCAAATAAGTATACCTGCTCTATTCTACGGAGAAGCCAAGGCTCTTCATAATACTCCCAAACTCCTTCTAAACCTAAGCCTAGCCAAAAGGTTGGCTCCCAAAATCCATTTAGATGAGTTATGAGGTTATATTTATAACAAGAAGGGGTGACTCTTCAAATATCCTTTGTGACATTTGGTCTACCCTTATGACTCTTCAACTTCATTAAAAATGACACATTACATTACATGATGACTCTTCATATTCCAATATTGGTACTTGGAATTCCACTTACAACATAATTACAACTAATATTACATTGTACACTTGTACCCATGTAGTACAAAAAAGGGTAGAGACAAATTGCCATCCTAACAAGACACAACAATATGATGTTGGAGTTTGGTAGAAGTCTAGCTCAGCAACCTACACTTGCTACTTCTTAGTCACATATTATTGTCAAGCTTGATACTGTGTGATGATGTCCCCAAAGTGATGGTGTTTGGATGGAAGTGGACTCTGAGCTCCATGGAATCTGGGTACAATGTCTTGGAACTCGTTTCAAGTTCATTCTGAAGCATGTAGAGCATTGTTTTGACTTGGACAGGACCACAGATGTAATTCTACATGTTCTGTCTATTTAGCTCCAAGTCTTCCCTAGTGGCATTTTGTCTTAGCTTCTCCAAGTACTCTTTGATATCTTACTGAACTTGGTTCTTGGGTTTAGCTTTGGTGAGGGAATCGACTAATGGGATATAGTGTGCTATCACTAAGCCATACAAAATAATGAACAACCATACATATGAGGTTTGAATGATACCAATGAATGAGATGAGTTGTTTTTTGTTCTGAATCAACATTCAAAATTCTTCTTTCTCTAGATTTGCCTATGGCTTCATTTTATTCACTAAGTGGTGCCCCTCTGTATCACATTGTCAGCTCTTGCACATAGGCAATGACAACCTATATCTTCTTGAGAGTTTTAACAAAATATTTTCTCTATTGCTATAAGCTGTGCATGTTAACACTTCTTTATCTACAGTGACAAACCCTTCATAGAGCCTCCACATGGTTTCTCTAAGTGTTGATACTTCAACAAGTATCGCTATTCTCATATCCTCCAAGTAAACGTATGAAGAAACTACATTCTACACTGGTGCATGGAGTTATTCTGCCTCTTGTCTAGTAGCCTACAAGTTCTGTGTGAATGTCTCATTCTTGGTTGTCAAATACTGAATGTTTGTGCACCTACATAGGCCAAGTTAGCTTCAACAATGACATTTGGATGCTTCCTCGTGTCCGACACTATCACCCTTTCTCCAACGAATTCAGGTGATGCATGATCATTCAGAAAGTTAATTCTTTGTGCTTGTATAATCCTTTTTAGAGCTCATCGAATGATAGATTATACACATCTATTACCTGATCATCATCAAGGGAACAACACCCCCTTACACGCTCGGGGCTAGCTATGTTGTTGGAGGTGGTGGAGACTAAGGTTTGACCTATGGTGCACTCAGCATCAGATCAACATCTTCATTCTGTGGCTTTTATTCCATATCCATTCTATTACTTTGATCAATTGCTTAATTTTCTGAGCAAGCTCCCAATCATGCATATGTTCACCTTCCTCCTCGGCTGCTGGTTTTTTCTGTTCCTACTCTTCAACCTCTATTGGTGTTATTTCCTCTATCATTGTGCCTTGCCTTTTTTATTCCTCCTACTTTTTCTTCTCTTCTCATTCTCTCCTCTTCAACTCTTTTTCTTCCTTAATCTTCCTCTCTCTCTCTCCTACAACTTCATTTTACTTCCTACAACCTCTGCTTTTCTCTCTTCCTCTTCTCTACTCTCTATATCCTCTTCTTCCTCTTTTCTTCTGCTACCAAAGCTACTTTCATGATAATAGGATCTTCTTTCATCTTGCAGCTTTGTTCTCCCTCTGGACTATTAACAATCTTCCTCTTTCCCTTGTATTGCACAGGATTGCTACCTTCTACTACTATTGATTCTAGAGTTGTAGCCATTTGTGGAATAGCTTATGTATTCCATCCTAAACTGACTGGATCATGGAGTATGGAATAATTGTAGTAGTACCTCTATGGATCATCCTCTGTCCGCTCGAGTGCCTCGCTGGTCCAATAAAAGTAAACTCTCACACAATGATCTTTACAAATATTATGAGGATCATATAGATTAAATTCATGTGTATCGAATTCAAACCTCACTATCTCCTTTCCTTGACATCTACGACTTTCAAGTTCTTTATCTCATATAATCCAATCTACAAAGGAAAAGTGGGCCATGATGCTTTCTTCTTCCTATGCAGTGCTCCTGACAACCCTGTGCTGATATGATACAACACTTCTTTCATAACAATTTTGTGAGTGGCATACCTTGGTAAAATATGCGAAGGCTTGTCTCCATCAAACACTCTAATGAATGTGCCACCTGGTGAGATATACCAATATGTGTTGTCTAATATAGCCTTCATTTCTTCTCGTGACATCCAAGGTGGATCTTCTTCAAAGATAATATTTTATAGTAGGATGATGAAGTGGTCAGTTAGATGTGTCATTACTCCTCGATAACTATATTACAAAAGAAACCTACAATAGATGTGAATGAGAGGCTCTCATGGTGTCCATTTCTAGCTCATGCTAATGAACTTCTTAATTTGTGAAAATATTGCATTAAGTATGCACACATATAAAAATTTTCTCGCTCAGCCTCGGGAAGATTCCAAGTCTGTGCTACATGGGCCTTCAACTATTAAGCCAATAAATCTGACCAGTTGAAAAACTTCCACTCATTCACCACCTTGTCCAATAACACTTCCCACCCTTCAAGAAAGGTTTCCATGCTCTACTAACCATAGATCCTGGAAGCAAAGATAACCAATAGTTGGTAATCCTTCCTAAGGGACCTTGTCTTGTAGACATGGGTGGGTGTCTATCGAAACTTCGATGGCTCTTTCACCTAGCCTTTAAACATATGTCTTGTGTTCACATAGTTGTGGGTGGCATAGAAACGTGAGTCCATGCACTCTACTAGATTAGTCAAGTGATACATGCACTGATAGTCCTCTTCTCGGAAGGTGGCAAGTTTCTTTCCACTCACACTACTCAATGTCATGGTCTTCTAATTAATGTGTGAGATAATCCAACTAATGACATTTGCACACGAGAAGGTTGGATACCTGCATGCAACCTTGTATAATCTTGACTGTCGAATCTTGAGATACACCTGTTTGTCCTCTAAGTCTCCCTCAAAGCCATTTGCAAAAGCATCTTTAACCTATTTCCATGTCGGTGATGATCCCTTTTCTATAAAATGTTAAGTATTTGCATACTATGGAAAATCCAATGATGCTTGCTAAATTATTTCTCTAGTATTGCTCTTAATTGTTTCTTTTGAAGAAACTCTCTTAGGTGCCATGGTAACAATGACTACTGGATAGGTGCTAAACAATTGTTGTACCCGTGGGACAAAAAATGCACTTATGGCAAGCAAATATCAGTCTTAAGCAAATCTACTTACAAGGTAAGTTCAAGTAGAAAACTAGGCATCAGATGGGAAGTATTACACAATTCTCATTGCCAAGGGGGACCAATTTCTTGTGGGAACTATGTGTTGTGTAGTCCCAGTAGACAAGGTTGAACTTTGGGGCTTGAAATTGCACAATGTGTAGTTCATCTTGGGTAGAGGGCTCGGAGAGACCATGAATTACGCAAAATTAGTGGCCAAGATGAAAAGTTGGCTCCTCAAACTGCATAGTGTGAAGTTGTATCTAGATTGTATTGTGCACTACGCAATTCCAGAGGCCAAGCTTGTGGCTTGAGCCTTAGGATTGTGTAGTGCAAGCTAGGAAAAGTGAAAACTGGCCAAAGGATGTGAAAATACACCCAAGGGAAGTGTGAAAAACGAGAACATATGAGAGATAGTGTGAAGTTGAGTGCAAATATGAATAAGTGTGAGTGAATCCATGTGAATCAAGTGCATAAATTAATCAAATGGAAGGAAAATCAAGTATGTGAGGAGAGTTGCTGCAACGAGGACCATAGGTGAAAATATAGGAAAACTAATGTGACAATTGGGAAAGGCATATAAAAACTAAAAAAACACTTCTACAAGTTAGAATAGGTTAAAACACCAAAAAACATGAATATAAATAAGTGAAACAACACTCACATAAACCAAATGACAAAAAGCAACAAAAAAGTGCAGAAGATGACAAAAGCGAAACTCACCCTGAAAAGTGACGATGATCACACCGAAGGTTCCTTAATCTTCTTAGGAATGCTAGATCTCCAATATTGAATGTGTAAATGAGCTCTAGAAGTTTTGATTAAATATATTTGGGTGAATTATGGTTTATGACGTGCATGCTTAAAATCAAGGGGAAAACGACACTTGGCAGAAGTTTCTAAAAATAGCGGAAGTGCCTCCTTTGAGTTACTAAGAGTAGAACCTTGTTTTTTAGGGATAAATTTTTTATTTTTTCTTTTTCTTTCTTTGTCTAGGGAAGATTTCCATGCACACTACTAGGAAAGACTGCATAGTTTTGGGGAACTTGGCAACTGTCTGGCTCAGTACATTGCATAGTTTTTGAGCTTAGTGAGGGTTGCGTAGTTTGTGGGCTACCTTCCAGGACTGTGCAATTTTCAAGCTCAAGGTTGACTTCCAGTTAGGACTGCATAATTCCCATCATCAAGGTTGCTTGCCCTCAAGAATTGTGCAGTTTCTGGAGGCAAGACCAAAACTACTATGAGACCAAGTTGGGATATCAGCTTGTGAATCAGAAAGATAAGCTAAGCGAGAAAACACAAGAAAAAATGAAAAGTTAAGTCTTAAGTGAAGCATGAATACCTAGATCAGTGTAAGATGAACTCCTATGGATAAGAAGGGAGGCTCAAAAATCGAAGCATAGACAAAATTTTGGAGGCTGGTTGTAGTCATTACAACATTGGTGATACACTGGTAGAACTCCATCTCTTTTTATGGATCTTGTCTCCTGCAAAATAGGCATGACTCTTATGGAAGTATTGTTCATTTCTTTGATTATCATAGCTTCTTCACTTAGCTTGAGTTAAATATATAGTCCCTACCATTCTCATCATCGACACCACACATACCAAGCCAAGTTAGAATGATTTGTTTGGATTGGGGATGAGGAGTATATAAATGCACAAGAAAAAAGAGATTTTCAGAGTCTTAGTTTTCATATTTTGTGTTTCTCCGCTGCCATTAGACCTGGACAGTACCGCCACAGAGTCACTTCAGGAACACAAGAATTTATCCGCTGCTAGCTAACCTAGACAATACCCTGATGAAGTTGCTTGCTTCACCTCTCCGCGTAGGAAGCCTTTCTCTTTCTCCTTTTATTTTATTTTTTCATTTTTTTCATTTTCATTTGTTCAAAGAACTGTGCATAGGAACTTATTTATTTCATGGAGTGGAAGAGGGATCCTGACTTATTGAGAGCAGAAGAGGTTGTCCCTTGAGAGAAGGATGTTTATATATACCCGTGACATACTTGTTAAGGTTTTCCTCCCCTCCTTACTCTACTTGACTTAGTTGACAAGGGTTCACTGAAAAGAGAAGACAGATTAGAGTACGTGCTATTAGTTTAAAGTGCAAACATCATGATTTCACTATGAATTTCTTTGAAAGGAATGCATTTACAATAAGAGTATCATAGGCTAATAGAAAATAAAGATTCACATAAAGAGAGTGGATAAACAGATAACCAAGCATTGATAGGAAAACAACTATCTCTTGGATTTCACAGAACTTGTCTAGAATCCAAAGACAGTCTCATGTGGAAGCTATCCTATGACTGAAAAGAAAACCAACAAAAGGAAAGAAGTGGAGCGAAAAGTAAAAGAATAAATTCAAAGAAACAAACAAGAAAAGAAAAACAACTACTCATATTCCAAGTTTAACAGTGAATAGGCCAAAATCATGCGAAATCATACTTCCAATGCAACCTTCGGCGCATTGATTGACCTATGTAGGTGAGGGAATCCATGTTAAGAAAGTTATACAAGAATAACAGAAAATAAGAAAGATAAGAAAATAAAACCAAAGAATTCGAGGTTTGAATGAACCCACAAAAATGTAAGAATGAAAAGCGCATGAAAGAAATTCTACGATGGTGTTTAAACACACTATGAGCCGAAGACATGCAAGCACAAACTTTCGAACTTGAAAAATGAGCGAACAAGAAGAAAGAAGAAAATTTCTCTTTTGAAACAGTCCTAACTATGATGACTCCTCCAATGGCTAAGCGATAGGATCGTGTGATATAGATGGAGGATGCGAAAATTGTAAAATAGTTTGATTTTCAATGTCCACTAGAGATTGATGAGGAGGCTAGAAATATTCAACACATTTTTTATCATAAGTGGAACTGACCTTAAGACTGTGAGAACCTGACATAGCCATTAGCTCGGGTTGAAGTTCCTCGACATCTTGCGCAAGTTCCAATTCATCCGAAGATCGATAATCAAAGATCAGTGGCTTTGAGAGATTGGTAGTGGAAAAATGAAAATCATGATCGAATGAATCAATGAAAAGATCATGAAAGCCAGCATCAAAAAGTTCAAGATTACAAAAAGAGGAATCCTCGTGATCTGGCGAATCGTAAAGTGGATGATGGAGAATGAGAAATTTCACCCTCTATGTTTCCAAAAGGATAATATGATAGATTAGGAGGATCAAGTAGAAAATATTTGTCCTCTCCACACTCGAATCAAAAATTGGGATTCCACGTGTTCTGCAAACGATGGAAAGTAGTAACATCAATATAAACTGAAATTTCATAAGATTCAGTGGGAATGATAGAATTGTGTAAAATGTCAGGATAATGCAGAAGAGGTGCAGATAGAAGGGGGTCATACTTCACTGCATATTGTTGTTAAAACTCCTACACACACTCATCAAAAATGATACCGCAGGTTAACTATTCAACACCAACTTCGTCCAGAAATTGATCCTCGTGAACATAAAAGGAGAGATTGGAAATAGGTGAACGCAACACATCATAATCTAGAGGATAAGAGGGACGAAGGGATGGAGGACAAGGAGATAAAACTTCATCACAATCATCAGACTCGCAGTCCATACCTGCACTGAAATTTAGAGTATGTGAGGTGGGAAAAGATGGTGGTAGATCAACAGATGAATTTTCAAGTTCTCCTACCTCAGCCTATAGAAATAGAGTTATTTGATGAGATGGGCTTGGAGGGTCACTTGGAACAACAACCTTTTCCATCATAGATTTAGAAGCTTTAACACCGAGGTATGTTGGGAGAGGTTCAAAAGATTTTAATTCATGTATATTTTCTGAAATGTGAACAAGATATAGAAATTTGTCTACCAAGGAAGACCAATCAACACTATCTTCAAGAAATTCAAAATAAAAATGAATAAAACGATCATGAAAATCTTGAATAGATTCATCAAGTTCTTTTCACAAATTTAAAATTTTCTTACATAGAGATTTATGATCATATCAATCAAAATCATGACACGACTTTATGAAAAGTTGTTCGAAATAGTGAATGGAGTCATGAGGCAATGTGTTACACAATTCTTGTACATGCCTCTTGAACGTGAGAATGAACAACCTACATCCAACATCCTCATAGTGGATGTTGTGCATTGTGTAGAAATAAAGAAATGTGTGGTGTGCTCAAATAAGGTTGTTTCACCCTCGCCATTGAAATTCAGATTGGACAAGTCAAAAAAATTTCTTGTCGCCACTTTCATATTCGCATGTCTAGAAAAACATGTCGGTGTTATGAGTTGGGGAGAAGTCATTAAATGACTACAGGAATTCAAAATAGACTTCAAGGGATCATCTTTTCATTTGGCCCTCCTTGTAGCACCAGAAACATTGATAGTGTTGGACCTACCAACATTCAGGGGATCTCCCTGATATGAAGTCCCAACTCGACCTCACACTGTTCGAAGTAGGAGTCCCAACAATGGGTGGTAATGTTATTCCTTGACCATGGAAATGCACAGAGTGAAGTATGATAACTTTGGGTGAGATCAAGTATGTGACCCTGTAGAGAGTTAAGTGCGATGCATAGAGGTTCCGACACACTAAAGGAAAAATAAGTGTGCCCCTTCAAAAACTGTAATAATAAGCAACTTGAATGGAACACATGAGTGAAATGACATAACAAGATAAAATGTTGAATAATCAACAAGTTCAAGTGATGAGTTAACACAATAACACACATTCAACAAGATTCATAGAAATGCAAATGAAATAGTTCATAAGCATAAGCATAAGCTAAATAACATAATTTTAAAATACAATAAGAATAATCCTACTATATTCACAACATATGCATGAAAGTGTGTTGGATCTGATTTTATTATTATAAGTGAAAGTTCCATTCATACGTATACCATTGACAACCACTAGCCCCCATAATGGAACATTAAATTCAAGAACACCTTCTCCTCCAAATAAGTAAACTCGGTCTACTCTACAGAGAAGCCAAGGCTCTTCATAATACTCTGAAGTTCCTTATAAGCCTAAGCCTAGCCAAAATCTTGGCTCCAAAAAGTCCTTTACATGAGTTATGAGGTTCTATTTATAACAAGAGGGGATGAATTTTAAAATCCCATTTGTGACCTTTGGACTACCCTTATGACTCTTCAACTTCTTTACAAAATGACACATTACATTACATGATGGCTCTTCATATTCCAATATTGGTACTTGGAATTTCACTTATAGCATAATTACAAATAATATTACATTTTTCACTTGTACCCATATATGAAAAAATAGGGTAGAGACAACTTTACATCCTAAGAAGACACAACACTACGATGTTGGACTTTGGGAAAACTCTAGCTTAGCAACCTCCACTTGCTGCTTCTCGGTCACATATTAGTGCCAAGATTGATATTATGTGATGAGTCCAAAAACTGCGTGATGGTGTCTGGCTAGAAGCGAACTCTCACCCCCATGGCATCCAGGTACAATGTCTTGGAATCCATTTCAAGTTCATTCTGAAGCATGCAAAGCATTGTTCTAACTTGGATAGGACCACTGATCTAATTATGCATGTTCTGTCTCTTCAGTTGCAAGTCTTCCCTGGTGGCATTCTGTCTCAGCTACTCTAAGTACTCTTCAATCTCTTCCTGAACTTGGTTCTTGGGTTTATCTTTGGTAAGTGAACTGACTGATGGGATATAGTGCATTCTCACCAAGACATCCAAACTACTGAATAACTGTACATTTGAGTCCTGAATGCTACCAATGAATGAGGTGATTTGTTTTTTGTTCTTAATCAATATTCAAACTTTCGCTTTCTCTAGATCTACCTGTGGCTTCATTTTCTTCACTAAGTTAAATGGTGCCCTTTTGTATCACATTTTCCACTCTTCCACATAGACAATGGAAGCCTGTATGTTCTTGAGACTTTTAACAAACTCTTCACTCTATTTTTGTAAGCCATGCAAATGGACAACTTTATGTATAGTGACAAACCCTTCATAAATCTTCTGCATGGTTTCTCCAAGTGTTGATACTTCAACAAGTATCACTGCTTTCATCTCGTCCAAGTAAACCCATGCAAAAACTGCATTTTTCACTGCTCTGTGGAGTTGTCTTGCCTCTTCCCTGGCATCCTACAAATTTTGTGCCAATTTCTCATTCTCGGTCTTCAAATACTGAATGTTTGATCTTGTTGCTTCTGCATAGGCCAAGTTGGCTTCAGCAATGGCATTTGAATGCTTCTTGGTGTTTGACACTAGCAACCTTTATCTAAGGAATGTAGGTAATGCTTGATCATCCAGAAAGTGTTTTCTATGTGCTTGTACAATCCTCCTTTGGAACTCATCAAATGATAGATTGTACACATCCATCGTCGGATCATCATTAAGGAGAAAAACACCCCCTTGCTCACTTGGGGCTAGATTTTCTGATGGATGTGGTGGAGGCTAAGAGATTACCTATGGTGTGCTTGAAATCATATCATCATCTTCATTCTGCGGCCCTTGTTCCATCTCCATGTTTGCCACTTCAATCATGTGCTAAATCTACTAAGAAAGCTTTGGATCCTACATCTGTTCACCTTCCTCCTCAGCTACTTCTTGTTCCTATTGCTATTATTCAAATTGGATCGATATTGTTTCCTTTGTCATTGTGCCTTGCCTTTCCTCTTCCTCCTACTTTTGCTTCTCTTCTCATTCTCTCCTCCTTAACTCTTGTTATTCCTTAAGGTTTCACTATTTCTCCTGCAACTTCTATTCTTCTTCTTGCAACCTCTACTTTTCTCTCTTCATATGATATGCTCTTTGTATCCTCTGCTTCCTCTTTTCTTCTAATGATAAATTTGCATTCATGATAATAGGATTTGTTTTCATCTTGCTACTTTTTTCTCCCTCTAGAGTGTCAGCAATATTCCTCTTTCCCTTGCCCTGCACGGGATTTTTGCCTTCTGTTTTTGTTTCTTATGGAGTTGTTGTTGTCTATGGAGCAACCTGTGAAGTCCCTGCTAAACTGATCGTGTCATGGAGTTTGGAGGCATTGTAGAAAAACCTCCATGGATCCTCATCTGGCCAATGGAATGCCTCACTGATCCATAGAAAGTAAACCCTCACACAGTGGTATTTATAGATACTATGAGGATTATACGGATTAAAGTCTCGTGTATAAAATTCAAATATGACTATGTCCTTTCCCTCAGAATTTGTGATTTTCAAGTTATTTATCTTGTATAATCCAATTGGCAAAGGAAGAATAGTCCATGGTGCTTTCTTCTTCCTATGTAGTGTTGCTGACAACCCTGTGGTGAGATGATATGATACTTCCTACATGACAAGTTTGTCAATGGCATACATTTGTAAAACATGTGGAGGCTTCTCTCCTCCACACACTCTAATGAAGGTGAAACCTAGTGAGGCATACCAATATGCGATGTCTGTTATGGCCTTCATTGCTTCTCATGACATGTAAGGTGGATCTTCTTCAAAGATGATCTTGTACAAAGGGATGATGAAATGGTTAGTTAGATATGCCATTAATCCTCAATGGCTACATTTCGAAAGTAACCTGCAATAGATGTGCATGGCAGGATCTTGTGGTGTCCATGTCTAGTTCATGTAGGGAATTTTTGTTGTGTACATATTACATCCAATAAGTATTCAAACATATAGAACTTTGCTCACTCACCCTCAGGACGATTTTAACAGCTTCCCCTTGTTCACCACCTAGTCCAATAAGACTTGCCACCCTTTAGGAAAAGTTTCCTTGCTCTGCTGACCATGGATCCTACAAGCGAAGATAACCAGGATCTGGTAAGCCTTCCTAAGGGCCCTTGTCTTGTACACATGGGTGGGTCTCTATCAAAACTCCGATGGCTCTTTCACCCAACCTTTAACAATGTCTCTTGTGTTCACATAGTTATGGGTGGCATAGAAAAGTGAGTCCATGTGCTCTACTTCCTTGGGAAAGTGATACATGCGTTGGTAGTCTTCTGTTTGAAAGGTGGCAAGATTCTGTCTACTAGCACTGCTCAATGTCATGGTCTTCTCATTAATGTGTGATACAATCTAGCTGATGACATCTACACATGGGAAGGATGGGTACCTACATGAAACCTTGTATAATCTTGACTACCAGATGCTGAGATAAACCTATCGATCCTCTAGTTCTACCTAAAATTCCTTTGCAAAAGCATCTTTAAATTGCTTGCATATCAGTGATGATAAATTTCTATAAACAACTGAGTATCTGCATACACTGGGAAATCCGTTGATAATTCCCTTGTACTACTCTCAGTGGTTTCTTTTGAAGAAACTCTCTTACGTTCCATGGTAACAATGGTTGTTGGAGAGGTGCTCAGCAACTGTTTAACTATGGGAAAAAAAGGAACTCATGGCGACAAAATATTAGTCTTAATAAAATCTACTTACAAGGCAAGTTCAAGTAGTAAATCGGGCATAAAATAGGCAGGATTACGTGTTTCTCATTGGCAAGAGGAACTAGATACCTGTGGGAACTGCACACTACGTATTCCCAGTAGACAAGGTCGAATCTTGTGGCTTGAAACTACGCAATGCACAGCTCATCCTGGGCAAAGGCCTCGAAGAGACTGTGCATTGCACAATATTAATGGCCAAGATGACAGGCTGGCTCCTGGAACTATGTATTGCATAGTTGGATTCATCTTGTACTACACATTACATAATTCCAGAGGCCAAGCTTGTGGCTTGAGCCTTAGGATTATGAAGTGTCAGCTGGGAAATGTGAAAATCAGCCAAAGGATGTGCAAATTTGCCCAAGGGATGTGTGAAAAATGAGCAAATCTGAGAGATAGTGTGAAGCTGAGTGAAGATATGACTAAGTGTGAGAAAATTGATGTGAATCAAATGGAGAAATTAATCAAATGGAATGAAAATCAATTATGTGAGTAGAGTCGTCGCAACGACGACCATAATTGCAAAAACAAGAAAAATAATGCGATACTTGGGAAAGGAAATATAAAACTTAAAACAAAACCTCTACAAGTTAGAACATGTTAAAATGCCAAAAACCATGAAGATAAATAAGTGAAACAATACTCACACAAGATAAATGACAAAAATCGACAAAAAAGGGGTGGAAGATGACAAAAGCGAAACTCATCTGGAAAAGTGACGACAATTGCAATGAACGTTCCTTGATCTCCTCGCGAATGCTAGAGCTCCAAGATCAAATGTGAAAATGAGATCTAGAAGCGTTGATTAAATATATTTGAGTGAATTAGGGTTTATGACACACATGCCTAAAATAAAGGAAAAAGTGACACTTGGCAGAAGTTTCTAAAAATAACAGAAGTGTCTACTTTGGGTCACTAAAAATTGATCCCTATTTTTTAGGGATGTTTTTTTTCTTTTTACATGAAAACTTGTCATGCGCACTGTCAGGAAAAATAAACAGTTCTAGGGAACTGAGTAACTTTCCGACTCAGCAAACTACGCAGTTTATTACCTTAGTGAGGGTTGTGCAATTTTTGGGCTCAATGTTGGGCTTCCTTCCATGATCACACAGTTTCTGAGCTCAAGGTTGACTTGCAGTTAGGATTGCACAATTCCCATCATCAAAGATGATTTCCCTCAAGGATTGCACATTTTTTGGAGGAAAGCTCTGAAATGTTGTGATACCAAGTTGGGAGATCAACTTGTGACTTAGAATTATAAGTTAAGTGAGAAAACATAAGAAAAAATGAAAAGTTAAGTTTCATTTAAAGGATACCTACCTAGATCTGTGCAATATGAGATCCTATGGATAAGAAGGGAGGCTCCAAAATCGAAGCACAAGGAAAAATTTGGAGGGTGGTTGTAGCTACTACAGTATACTCATATTGGATATTATGCTAAAAACTGACCTGTTGTGGTTGTCTGTGTCTTCGTAGGGTTTTAGAGGGGACCCACATTCATTCAATGTTTGTTGGAGGTAGTAACATCTCGACCAATTTCAGGGTTGACGACATCCCTTGGAGTTAAATTCCTAGATGGAATCAAGCAAACCATGACATGTTCATCTTCATATCTAGCGATAACAAGATTGATAAGGAAAGATACAACCTTTGGAAAGTAGAAAGCAAATTTCCTCCATGTATCTTTCTGTGTAGTAGAGAGACAACATGGTTATTGCAAAATAAGAGATTGAAAGAGAAAAGGATAATTTTTTTTTTAATCTTCAAGGGTATCAAACAAAAATAAGAAGCAATGCAAGCATATTTTTGTGGAGAATATTTTTACGTAACCTTGGAAAATGAGGCCGGGCGATGCTACACTAATAAAATCCAATAAATTTCTAAGGGAAAATAACAAGTGATTGCATGATAGATTGTCAAAGCTCAAGAAGAAGGACCTTATTCAATCTGGGTAGAGAAGCAACATAAGGGAAACATCAAGCTAGATTCTTTAATGAGGACCCTCGAAGACTACCTTGAGCAGGAACATGTAGAGTGTGATGTTGAAAGAATTACCAACCTTCTGCTACACATAAAGGGTTTTACACACGCTACAAAGGTGGGGTTTTTACATGCTACAAAAGTGAGGTTTTGCACACACAATAGAATAAGGTATTAATACACTTCTATGGAATCAATATAGGATGTTCCAAATAATAATAAACTTTCAAATGTAGTAGAAGAGAGAGAAGTAACCAAAGAATAAATTATGCCTAAAACTGTCATAGAAAAATCATCTGAGGTTATTTGACTGAGGGGCGAAGTGGAAAATTGGAAGAGTGTTGCTGAATCATTTAATCATGGTATTACATCATTATAGGCACATTGTCAAGTCATACATAGAATCTGATACTAGTGAGTATAGTTCTATGACCAACAAACGGAGAGATGGAAATTATTGTGGAAAAAACAAAATAATGTGTGGGAATCTTTGGATCATCAAAATATGTTGTATAGAACATAATTAGTAAGAAGAGTCACTAAAAATACTGACTCTAGGTCAATTTTATGAAACCAAAAATCTACTAAACCATAGAACAAATTATTACTCCAAAAATAAAAATATAGTCAGCAAAGTCACAACAACAAAACAAAAACATTAGCCTACAAAAAGGGGAAAGGAGGAGTGATCGAATTTACTCCATTCTTCTCCTTTTGGATGTTAATCAATTTAATGCCCCTGATTTGGTGCATGAATCTTTCCCACTGGTGTGTTGTCTAAAGATGTGGGCAAAGGAGATCAACTAGAATTTATAGTACAAAGATCTAGTATTTATGAAAGGAGCGTCTAATTAGCGTAATGACTATTACCTAGGAGTTTTTAGTCATTCTTTGGTGAGATAGCGTTTCTCGCTAGCTAGTATATATATTATTACAGGCTAGATGACCAGAATCTTGAATTAAAAGAATAGAGATATAGTTCTAGCTGTAGTTTGAATGTTATAATACTCACTGTTTCCTTGACCTTAATTTGAATGTTATAATGAACAAAAAATAGGAGTACAAAATCATTGAGGATATGAAAGAAGTAGTGTACCATGTCTGAATTCATGGGTGAGATGATATATTCCACTCTTCTCTCAACCAAGGGAGGTTCCCATGCATGAGTCAAAGCTCTCTGTGTAATTGAGTTGAAGTTCTTTTTAAAAATTATGCAAATAACCCATGCATCTTACAAAAATACACCACATTAAAATTGTTAACCACGATGAAAATATTTCTAGATTCATTAATGTTATTTCGACATTAAGGATTATAATTTTCATTATAAGAGGAAGGAATTCAATGTACATTAGGAGGTAGATTCTTGTTTATGGAACCTTTAGAATCTATTATTACTTTATGAAGACAAACCTTCTGCATCAGCTTAAAAGCAAGAAGTGTCAACTACGACCAACTGAAAAGATGAGGCATGCTTGTCTTCCTCAACAAGAAGGGAACTTGCTACAGATAAGAAATACTTGTCCCCAATAATACACTTAATAGTATGATAGAAAGAAAATAAGGAAAACCCAACTTGGGAGAAAAAGAAAAAAAGAGAATATATTCAATGATAGAAACTCAAAAGAGGATATCCTAATAACAACTCAGTGGCACATGACTGCTTCAACAAGGATATGTTCCATACAAAAGGAAAATATGGATTCCTCTTTGACTATTGAAACATGGACTATTCCTTCGACTTCCTCTTATCGAAATCAGGAAGCTAACACTTGATCCTAATTTAAATACTAGGAGAGATAACCATGAAAATATTTCTAGATTAATTAATGTTATTGCTACATTAAGGATTTTTCATTAGAGGAAGGAATTTAACATACATTAAGAGCCAGATTCTTGTTTAGGGAGCCTTTAAAATCTGTTACAGTTGGAAGACTAATTTCATGCATCATCCAATTAGTTTTGATTCCTTTGGCTACTCTCCCTTTGTATAAAACAAGAGATTTCCTGAGACCAATGCATTCAGTTCCATCAGATGATTAAATTGGTCGGTCTATGTGAGTGGCTTTCTAGAAACTTTTAGATGTCACTTTGTTGGGTCTCGCACTATTTTGGTAGTTCCTGTCTCTTGGGCAATAAAAATACCACTCCTTCTCTCCGATGGAAGCCATTCCTTCTTGTATAAGTGGAAAAACGAGCATAGTATATTTGGCTCAACCCTAAATTATTCCATAATGCTACTATTTATAATTTTTTTGGGAATAAAATTTCTGATTGAATGAAGTGCTAAAATTAAACAAAACTTAAAACAAAAATCTAATGTGTAGTTTTAGTGTGGATAAAATAAAAATAGTTTGTTTTAAAGTCTTAAATGAAGATCATAGACTAATATGTGTTACTAGAAATTAAAATTCATGAACTAAATATGATGTAGAAATTACAAAATATTCAGAACATAAGATTTTAATGTATTTTCCTCCATTTTCGGTACAGAATTATAGGCAATACCTTGGACCAAGCTCGTCTAAATCTACCACTTGGAATTTAAACCTCATAAAACTACGCTAATATATTCGAAACCTCATAAAAATACCTTAACATATTTGAGCATCCAACTATGCATCGATTCCACCACTGGGAAACCTCCTCCTAAAGTATCTCTAAGACAAATGAAGACTAGGGGAAACATCTATTGCAAATATAGACTTCAACGTTTGTTCATTACCTTGTGGTGTAGACATGTGCACTGCATGTATCCAACCCCTGATAGTTATAGTTTTTGTTTCGTGTTTTTTATTTTTTAATTAAATTTTATATTTATATAAATTTATATGCATATTTTGTATTAATTATTTATTTACATAAAACAAAATATTTATGGTTAGACTAAAAATAATTGAAATAAACAAATAAATAAATGTTTTCTTTACATGTGGGCTTGGATGTAGACCAGGTGTCCCCGTTGCCTGGAATCTATTGTTTCAGGACTACTTTACAAAGGACTATTTTCTTCTCTCCTTGAGGACTATTGTTCACTCATACCCTAAGCCCTTCAATTTACTTCGTCATCGGGACCCTTGATTTTCAGCAGACCGACATGTCCAAACCAAAGTTATAACCTCTCCTCTAGTGGCAGTAACAATTCTAGACCTAGTAGTATGTTCCCAGCTTCATGGCTTATGTCATGTTGAACTGGTACTTGCGAAGGCCTCCATACATTTCAAGAGGTTATCATGCAGGAACTCCACTAGTGCCACAAGACTCTCACTGATGACCATGTTGCATGATAATTATCCTACCATGAGTTGGATATGGTGCGGGAAGGTCTCAAGAAACATTAGAATGAAGTTTCCTTGTCATGCAAGTCATTGAAAAGCACGGTAGAAGAAGTGCATTAGTGAATCTCGTGAAAACCTGAACAACATATGGTCAGTGACACACCCCTATAGTTCTCCCAAGTTGGCACTGCGATTGAACAATTATAGGCACAAGTCACGAAGGTTTTGTTGAAGTTGGCACCTAAACCAACCTAAAGGAAAAATAGCACCATGCACACACCTAGGAGGCCACATAATGTCTCAATCATATGCACCAATAGGAAACACACTTTGTCAACTTAGTTAGTTCTAGCTATGCTCACTATTTCAAGGGCTGAGAAACAACGGGTCGATTTTTTTCATAATATCCAATATCAACATTAAGCATATTTTTACTTGCATGGGGGCCTGATCATAGGGCACACTCAGCTAGACAGAAAGATACACAGAGGAAATTTTCTTTTTTCCTTCTCAATCTTGCTATCCCTAGATATGAAAATTAACTTGCCATGGTTTTCTTTTCGCCATCCAGGACTTTAACTCAAATATACATCAACAACCCTTAAATTGGTTGAGATGAAACTACCTCCAACAAATTCTGAATGAACATGGTTCCCCCTTAAAACCCATGACAACACAAACAACCACAAAAAGTCAATTTTTAGCATAATATGCAATATCAACATTAAGAATTTTTTTACTTACAGATAAGAAGAAAGGCAGGGGAGAAAGCTAACATGGAAGCAATGGGAAAGGCAACGAAGTAAGCAAAGAGAGGAGAGCGCCTTGGGAAGGATATCACTTAAACTATGCTCAGGTAAGAAACGTAGATATATAGTGCATTTTGGGATCACCTCCATTTTATTTCTCAGGGAATCCAAGTTGATTTTTAATCACTTAGCCTTTGATAAATATTATTTCTCTAGTGCTCACATAACCTCCTTAACCAAACAAAGTCTTCATTATTTGAATTACAGATACCCTTCCCCGCCAAATAGAAATGATAATAATCTACCCGATGACATTGTTCCTTTTGACCTTGGTGGTACTATGCCATCAATGGATTATATTATTCCACTGGATCATTTTGGTATTGTTGGGCCTTGAAATTGTCATTCACTTCCATTACATTTTCACTTATATTTCCACATTGTCACCTTCACTTCACCTCTATTTCATTACATTTACATCCATTTCATTAAATTTACCTTACTATTATCATTATTGGGTCACATTTATGTTTTTCCAAACTTTATTAATTCTTAGCATTTTTAAATGAATTTATGGTTAAAAATTAGAAAATAATGTGCATATGCTTATACCTAACAAGTGGGATGAGATTGTTGACATGTGTAGGTCAAAATGAAGCTTCTAAAGGACCTTTATGTGGCCTCCCAAAATCAAATTCAAATTTGAGTGGAGAAGATCATGGCATCATAAGGATATGTGTCTCATTTCCTATTTGTATTGAAACTCTAAGAAGACATGTGTCTTACCATTTCCTATTTTGATTGTAACTCTAGAGATATAGGGAGAGATTCAAGGACTCTCATTAATAAGATAGCTTCTCATCTTCTTGTATAAATAGGGGAAGTTTTCTCCTACCATAGGGAGTGAAAAGGGCGGTGTAAAAGGAGGAAAAGAAGAGAAAGAATTATAGAATGCTTTGTAACAAGGCTTGAGATGGAATGGGATGTAAAATGAAGAGCTATTGATGTAATGATATTAGGAGTGTAGATTTCCATTCTGTAAAGTTGTGAGTTTATCAATAAAGAAGGTTATTTTCTATTATTGAATTTTAGAATGTGAGTTTTGTGAGTTGGAATGCTATTGGACAATGTAAGGGACCCCATCAACCATGTGCATCCCTTTGTAATTTTGTAATATTAATTAGTTTGTTTTACTTTGATTCATGCAAACAGTTTAGCTTTCCATTGCAAATGTTACGTTATTTTTCAAATGTAGATTTACCTCATTGTGTAATTTTATGTTTACTAAGAGCATCTCAAGAAAGTAGTGTTTTATCTATTTTCTAAAATTGGATTGCTTGAACAATAGAGGGTACAACGACTTAGTTTTCTTTAACATGTTTTTACAATGCTTTCTTATATGCAACTTTACATTCAATGTTTAACCCTATGTTTTCCAAAGAGCTTCTCAAAAAATTAGCATTCAAATATTTTCCAATATTGGTTGCTTGAGGCATTAAGAATAAACACTGATTTAGTTTCTTTCCTTATGCTTTTGTCATGATTTTTAGACTAAGATTTCATCTATTGTGTAATCTCATGATCAACGAGTCCAAGAAGGTAGTTCTTCCAATTTGGGTTGCATAAGAGGCATTAGATCACATACTAACTACAAGTTTTCCTTTCCATGCTTTTATTATGCTTTCTTATATCACATCTAATGTATACTCAATTTCTTAAGTCATTTCAAGAAGATGATTTCGACATCTTCCTATATTGAATGTTCACAATAGTATTTGAGCAAGCAGTATATCATAGTTGTTTTTATATTGCTTGCTTTCATTTCATAGAATAGGATTAGTTTTATTTTTGATCAAGAGTTTTCAAGGATAGGATAGGAAGTTATTTCATTTTCATCTTATCAATGAATACAATTGTATATAGAATAATGCTATGTTTTTCATAGACACAGTGTTAGCCTAGATTAGACTAACCATTCAAGTTTTTGATTTGATTTTATGCAAATTAAATTAGTTGAACTATATTTCCTTTTCTTCCTTCTTAGAAATCAGTGTTTATATTAAACATACATTAGAATTAGTTGATCATTGACACTTAACATCCATTAAAATCATTAGGAATAAAAGACAAAACCCTAAAAACAATACCAAAACATACTGAACGAAGTAAGAAACAAGGTTAACTAAGCACATATTGTGCACCACAGTTCATCAGTTTACTAACCCTGGTCGATAATTTATGTTAGTAATTTAAGACATTAAATTCACTGAAAATTTGGGTGTCGTTGTCAGGGATGTGTAATTAGGAGATCTTATTTCTTACATCTAAAAAATAAATAAAAAAAATCAATCAATTAATAATTTCTCAAGTATGTTCTCCTCCTACGCTTTGTGTGATATGGAGGATCAAAAAAAAAAAAAAAAAAAAATTATGTTAAAAAAATAAAAAATTAACAAAACAAATAAAACAAAAACAACCAAATGTAAACAACAACCATGCAACTCTTCAAATCCTTCAATACCAACTGCATGTATGGTGATTGCAAATTTGCTAATAGAATCCAATCTAATTTGCACCTAAAAAATGTTGTAGCAATGCTAAACACTAGGAGTTCTGGGAAAGGCGGCCAATTGGGGGCTATGATTTAAAAGTCAAAACCTCTAAAGAATGCTGCAAGACTTGCAAATCCATGTGCAAAAATGATGATCCTTACCTCTGTAATGCATAAGTTTTCTGCAGGGATACAAAAGTGATGTGGTTAGATTTCTTGGGCAAATCTTTGGATCAGTAACTTTGTGGTCAAGACTCACTGGTTCGATTTCTTTAAAGACCTGTCCCATCTTTTATCTCATTCCAGATTTTGAGTCCCCCTAGAATTGTCCATAGGACGATTGATATAGTTAGATCATCCATTTTCCTTTGTTGGAAGACATCCACGCAGCCACAAGACCAACCTTCAAAACCTGTAAATCAAAAATCCAACCACCAAAAATTGATTTTGGTTGTCGGAACATTTTTAGAAAATGTAATTGTTTTGGCAAACACTTTTAAAATGAATTTTCTAAATAAAACAGGGTAAATTAGCAAAATCAAAGATGTGGGATTTTCCATAACAAAGGCAATTAAGTAACCCAAAAACCATTTTCTAGATTTTGCAACAAATTGAGAGAATTTTGTGTTCTTTAGAGCCCTATTTTGTTGTTTGCGTGAGAAGAAAAAAACAATTTATATATATACACAGTGAAAAGTTTCAGCAAGGTGGAAGAATGCAACTCAAAATAAAATTCTGTTGTGGCATTTAATCCATATGATACATGATCAAAGAATCCAAGTCAATTTAAACTTCCGCCTCTTTCAACCTCTGCACAATTTACTGATCTTGACTGTCACTTATGTAATGCAATTATACTGTTGATGGTATTGGCCTATCTACTTGATGGATTTGGAATCGGATTAGCTATTACTCTTGCTCCAGCTTATATATCCGGGATTTCACGTGGACATTTGAACACTCTACCTCAGTTCTCTACTTCTTTTGGAATGTTCAATAATGGCTTGCGGAACAATTGGAAAATTATTTAAATGATTTCTGAACATTTGGCATTAATATTGTTGCTGTGTATTTCTCTAAGAAGATTTAACTTGTAGGACACAACGAATCTTTGTGATGTCAATTGTTTCACTCAGCACAGTGCATGAAGTCATTCGACAACAAGGAGTTAATTTATTTTTCATGGTTATTTCTTAAAAATGGATTGTTATCGATATCATGAATTGGACTGAATATAACACTTTTGATTTTCCTTAGTCTGTTTCCTTTGACATTTTGTGTAAGAATCAGAAAGGAACTGACCATATCTTTTTGAACACACTTATGTTATTTATGTCAAGCCTTTTTTGCAGGTTTGGGATGATCAAATGATCATTGAAGAAGACAAATTGTTTACACAATTGGTCTTTAAAGGACCGATTCAGTGAGAAACATAAGAATAAGTCCATGTCCATATCCATCAAAACCATTACATTTCCTCCCTTTTTAATTATAAATCCAACCAAGCAATTAAAAGCAAGGCACAATCATTTTTCCTAGCAAGAGTTAGTTGTTCATTTTCCTTTATTCACATACACTTCGCATTACTTTTTTTCTACTCCTGAATCACAAATAAAAGCAAGAAGGTAGCTGACATGCTGATTGCCCATTGTCATTATTATTTTCCATTTTGATCTCCCATTTTCATTTTCCCTTCCTATCCTTTTCATTTTGCAAATAAACCCTGCTTTAATGCAAATTATTGAGTCTATAGTCCTTTGAGTCTAAAATCCTTGCAAAAACACCTTGAGTCTTGCATACCTTAATGGCAAGTCCTCATAACGATGAACAATGGGAATACATTAATGTCCCTTGTTCATCGGATCTTCTAGCTACTTGACAACAACAAAATTCTCTGTACTTAGCAAGATGTGTTTGGGCATCTTGACTCGCATTGTCATCAATGGTGAGAGTTATCGAGTTGACTAGTGGCATCCATTAATGGCTACTAATTCAACAATTTCCTGCTATATTCGACATCATAACATCTATTCACATAGCATGAATTGTGCCGTTGTGTTTTGAAGACATGAAGACAATGATTTTCAGCATTTTGGAGAAAGTGTAGAAGATATGCAGCTACATAACCATATGGCAGCTGCAGAATCATACGGTAGCTACAAAATCAGATGACAGTTGCAAAATCAAATAACAATTGTGGAATTAGATGACAACAACAAAATCAATATTATTCCGCAGCAGATTCAACAAGTTTTAATAAAAGCAATAAAAGTCATCTTGACTCTTTTTTCCATGACTTGTCTAGCCACCTGAAGAAAATTATAATCATAATTTTGCAGCTACTACACATGTAGCTCATCTATTTTTAAAGGGTAAGTTAAGGTATGTCATTTTCTAACTTTTTTCCATAAAATTCCTTGAAAAGCTAGAATGATAATTTTTGGAAAAAAACATTTCTTTTCCCCATCTCATAAAATTGTCAATATCATCAGTTGGGGGGGGGGATACATTTATATTCATATTTTGTCATATTCATATCACATTCAAAAGTCGACATACTTTTAAAAGATATTAACTATTACATTATTGTTATGAGCATACAAAGGCTTGTCAAAAGTACTAAAAAGATAATTGGATACAAACACAAGCATGGTTGTCACACAAGAACCAACTATGATGCAATCCAATAAAGATATACTTTCCAACAATAATCAAATTATCTTTATGCAAATTTCAAAGATCAAAAATGAATGTAACAACAAAATATGGTTGTAACACAAGAACTAACCATGTTGCAATTCAACTAAAAGACTTTGCGGAAATATGAAGTTATCAAATAATATCATGCAAAATTAATCCAAAGCTCAAGGATAAAAAGGAGTTAATGTAATAGATTGCATGAGGAAATGCAATAGTTTCAGTTGGGGGGTATGTTGGGCCTTGAAATTGTCATTCACTTCCATTACATTTTCACTTATATTTCCATATTGTCATCTTCACTCCACCTCTCTTTCATTACATTTACTTCCATTTCATTACATTTACCTTACCATTATCATTATTGGGTCACAATTAAGTTTTTTCAAACTTTATTAATTCTTAACATTTTTAAATGATTTTATGGTTAAAAATTAGAAAATAATGTGCATATGCTTATATCTAACAAGTGGGATGAGATTGTTGACATGTGTGGGTCAAAAGGAAGCTTCTAAAAGACCTCTATGTGGCCTCCTAAAACCAAATTTCAATTTGAGTGGAGAAGATCACGGGATCATAACGATATGTGTTTCATTTCCAATTTGTATTTAAACTTTAAGAAGACATGTGTCTTATCATTTCCTATTTTGATTTAAACTCTATAAATATGAGGAGAGATTCATGGACTCTCATTAATGCGATAGCTTTTCATCTTTTTGTATAAATAGAGGAAGTTTTTTCCTATCATAGGGGGTAAAAATGGGGGTGTAAAAGGAGGAGAAGGAAAGAAAGAGTTATAGAATGTTTTGTAACAAGGCTTGAGATGGGCTCTCCATCCATAACATTGCTTTAGATTGGAGCTGTGAGAAATGGAGCGCGTGGTAGTCTACCTTCTAGGGTTTCTATAAACCCTGCTATGACAGAGTCCTCCTGACCAAGGTCAGCTCTGACAGTCCCTGTTTGTTCAGCGGCTAAACGTTTTCTACAGGAAATCCTAGGACTCATGATTCCCCCTCAGGGGGAGGGTGCTGCGCCTCCCCCAAAGGACGACAACAAGCAGCAATGAAATGGAGAAAACGACAATGCTGAGGTGCGGATTGAGGATAATACAGATCCAAGCTCACATCAGGACAGAGCTCAAGGTCAACAGGATCAACCCAAGGTCAGTTCATCTACATGCAAGCCAGTAGCCACTGAAAGGCCAAAAGTATAATTTCCAAGCCATCGAATCAATGCCAGGATACAGTTCATGAGGGATCATGCATTAATAGGCAAGTTCATAGGACTTTTTCCAACTGAGAAAGCGCTAAGAGGCTGGATAGCCTCAAAATGGAATCCAAAATGCCACATTAATCTACAACTAGGGCCTAAATGCTTTTTTACAGCCATCTTTAACTGCTTGGAGGACTGGAACAGGGTTCTGGACAAAGGGCCATATTTCTTGAACGCTGCTGGTCTGTATCTCAGAGGTTGGGTAGAACGTTTTAACCCTGACAAGGAAGATCTTAGCTGGGCTCCAGTCTGGATAAGGCTTTACTCGCTTCCTGCAGAATATTGGGAGGAAGACTCCTTACAAGAAATCGGAAATGTACTGGGTGAATTTATCAAAGTGGCAGAGGAAACAAAAATCAGCAGATACACCTCATATGCCCGGAATTGCATCTACATGCACCTCAATCAAGCCCTGCCGGATGCGGTAAGTTTATTTCATGATGATATTGAATGGGTTTAGTTGATCGGTTATGAGCATGTACCATTTTTGTGTAGAAAATATCATGATCTAGGCCACTTATTTAGGGACTGTCCTCTAAATAAAAAACCCCCCTCGCAGGTGTCCTTGAACAACCCTACTCCTGATGGATTTACCAAAGTGGTTAGCTGCAGAAGAAATCACAAGAAATCGGTGACTAACCCCAGGATGCATCCTGCTAGCACTTCCAAACCTTCAACTAGTAACAACTTTGCAGCCTTGGCAAGTTTGGATGATCCTGATTCAGAAAATCCCTCTCCTTCTCAGAAGGAAACCACCAAAGATAAAAAGGAAGCACCAAAAAGCCCCTTATCACTCCCAGAAGTTCTGCTGATCAATAAAACTCTCTTCCACAACCAGATCAAAATCCCAACTTGGAACTCTCAAGGAATGGAGGTCGATAATATAACACGTAGCCCCAACATAGCAGTGGAAACAACTGAAGAGCTACAAGAATCCCAATTCATGGAGGAAGAACCTGAGAGCATAGACATGGCGAACTTGATATCTTAGGCCTAGAGCAGGCATGTAAAACAAAGAACTTCGACAAAATCCTAGATCAGCAAGTAGACAACCTGGTGGAGGTCCTAACATGGGCACAAAAGCATCACTCTCTTGGTGTTCAGATTGGGAGTCCTTGGGATGGAAAGTTTATTGCCAAAGACAACAAAAAGCATGGGAGGAAAACTGATCTCCAACGAACTATCAGAATAGGAGAACTGTTAGTGGAGTCAGGAAAATACTCCAAGCTAACTAAGTACTTCAACACCAACCCCAATACTTCCCAATGAAGTTGATTTCTTGGAACATCAGAGGGCTCAACAGCCCAAGGAAAGGCATATTACTCAAAAACATGATCATGCAGGAAAAGCCTCAAATTCTATTCTTGCAAGAAACCAAATGCAACTCAACAGCTTTGGAAAAAATTGCAGTGAAAGCATGGCTAGGCAGTTTGGTAATAGCTGTAGATTCTCATGGGGCATCTGGTGGCCTTGCAATTCTATGGGACATGCACACTATTCTACTTAACAATATACATGCAAACAAGAACTTCATCCAAGCAATCTTTCACATAAATGGAACCAACATTTATGGTCATATGACTAATGTGTATTTTCCTCAGGAAGCTATGCATAAAATCGAAATCATGGACACCCTTTCAGAGCTCAATACAAATAGGCTGCACCCTCTTTGGATCTCTAGAGGTGACTTCAACATGATTGCAAGACTAGAAGAAAAGAAGGGAGGTAGGAACAGAGGAAACAAAGATGGGAATCACCTAAAAGACTTTATTCAGAACAACTGGCTTATTGATATCCCCTCCAACAATGGTTTTCTCACATGGAATAACAAAAGAGAAGGGTCACATCAGATTGCTTCACGCCTAGACTGATTCCTTCTATCAGACAATACAATTCATTTGGGTGGAGAATTTGTTGCTTCTATCTTGCCAATATCGGGTTCCGATCACTCGCCTATTTCCCTTCAATGGAATCGCCCCGGACACAACATTCGACAACCTTTTCATTTTGAAGCCTTTTGGATGTCTCATCCAGACTTTAATAATCTAGTCAATTCAGAATGGAGCAGCTTTTCTCCTCCTAGTGCCTCCAAGATGTTTCAATTTCAGCAGAAGCTCAGGCACCTCAAAGGCAAAATCAAACATTGGAATCATACTTCTTTTGGTAACATATTTCAGGCTCAAAATGTCCTCAATCAAGACATGAAGCATTTGTAGCAGAGGATCATAATTGAAGGGTGATCTGAGGACCTGAAAAAACAGGAACAAATTGTTGAATCACAAATCTTAGCGAGAGAAAAACATGGAGAAACCCTATGGAGACAAAAATCAAGAATAAAATGGCTGAAGGACGGAGAAAAAAACACAAAATTTTTTCACAGAACTACTGTTTAGCACAAAATGAATAATAACATATCCCACATTCAAAATGAGCAGGGAGCAAAGATTGAAACTCATGAAGGCATTGAAAGTGAATTCCTCAATTATTTCAAGCAAGCACATCAAGAGCCAAATATAGACAGAACGCCAGCTATTGATAAAATTCTGAGGAACATTCCCAAATTAATCTCAGAGGAGCATAATCAACTCCTTCTCCGACCTGTAGACCTTCAAGAGGTTGAAGAGGCAGTGCGTCAACTGAAAGCTGGTAAGGCGCCGGGTCTGGATGGATTTACCACCAATTTTTTCCACAACTTCTGGGACTTGATCAAATTGGAGGTTTGGCAAGTAGTGGAGGAATCACGTACATTAAGATGGATGTTCCCTGGTTTAAATGACACTTTCATTGTGCTGATTCCCAAGGAGGCGGAGCCCAATACTCCTGATAAGTATAGGCCTATCACTTTATGCAATATAATTTATAATTTTTTTTCTAAAATTATTGCTTCCAAACTGAAATAACTGCTTCCGCTCATCATCTCGCCTGAGCAATATGGTTGTGTAGAAGGCAGGCAGATAACGGATGGAGTTATCCTAACCCATGAAATAATCCATTCGCTGAAGCAATCTAAGAAACTAGGTATGTTGCTCAAAATAGACTTATCCAAGGCTTTTGATAGCTTAAGTTGGGTTTACATACGCAAAATTCTTACAGCTTTTGGTTTTGCTCCTCCTTGGGTAAGGTCAGTTATGAGTCTGCTATCTTCATCTTTCTTTTCTATGCTAATCAATGGTATACATTCGCCCACATTTCGTCCCTCCAGGGGAATTAGGCAGGGAGATCCCCTTTCTCCCTTCCTCTTTGTCATCATGGCAGAGGGGTTGGGTTGCAGTATCAAATCAGCTCAGCAATCTCTGCTCCTCAAACGCCTATCTTTCCACAACTCCCCTACTTTTTCTCACCAACAGTTTGTTGATGACAACATGATTTTTGGCCATCCTTCTGTTCAGGAAGCCTGTCAACTCAAAGCTCTTCTGTCAGATTTCTTAGAAGCCTCTGGAGCCAATGTCAACAAAGTCAAGTCTCAAATCTTCCTTTTTAACACTCCTGTCATTACCCAAACTGCTATAGCACATATTCTTGGTTTCACCATTGTTGTTCTCCCTTCCAAATATTTAGGAGCGCCTCTAACTGCCTTGGCACTTAAACACTCCTCCTGGAAAATCCTCTTAGAAAAGCTAGAGGCTCGTCTCTTCCTTTGGACTCACAGGACTCTTAACATGGCCGGTAGAGTAGTCCTCATAAAAGCTATTCTTCACTCCATGCCGCTCTACCTCTTTTCTATCTTGGCTGCTCCTAAATGGGTTCTCAAGGAAATCAAGAAGCTCCAGCGCTTCTTCTTATGGGGTAGCTCTGGACCCACTCATAAATGGGCTCTTGTCAAATGGGATAAAGTATGCATTCTGAAATGTGCTGGTGGCATTGGTCTGAGGGATCCGTCTCACAGTAACGAAGTCATGGGAGCCAAAATTTGGTGGAGATGGCTCCTTGCGATCTTCATTCTCTGGGCTTCTTTATGGAATGCCAAATACGCAAGCAATTGCCCAATTGAAGAACGAATACGAATGTTAGAAGTTGGCATGGGATCATTGATATGGAATTCGGCCAAACAACATAGGAACCTAATTCAACAGCATAGTTTTTGGGAAGTCAAGAATGGCAACACAGCTAGGTCCTAGGAGGACTCCTAGCAGCAGCTGCCAAAGCTCAAGGACATTCTTTCTCACCTACAACTATCGGAGCAAGATTTTCATGAGTTAGACAAGGTCAGACACTTTTGGAATCCCTCCTCCATACAGGGTTATAGACATTGGATTGAAGTGGATCAGATCCTAAGGCATGACACAGAATTGGCTCAACAATCTCTCACATCAGAATTAATGAAAAGGAAAATAATTTTTTCAGAGGAAATGGATATTCTTAGGTGGGGATATGAAGAAAAAGGAACTTTCACCACAAAGGAAGCTTACAATATAATCATCAAGGAACATATAGTCAAAGAGGCATTATGGAGCAAAGTCTGGGACCGCTCCAACTGGCCGAAAGTTTCTACCTTTCTTTGGCTCCTATGTCAAAATAAGATCCTCACATGGGATAATCTCAGAAAAAGAAATCATCATGGCCCTTCCATGTGCCCCAACTGCAAGAAAGAAGAGGAATCCATTAAACATCTTATGCAAGCCTATCATATTGCACGCAAGCTATGGGAAAAAGTTAGCTTTCGTTGCCAAAAAGAGGGTAGAGTTCAGGGGGATATCATAGCTACAGTTCACAACTGGAACCAAACACCATATCAAAGAAAACTTCTAAACACTCTGTGGAAGCTTATTCCTGGATTCCTGATGTGGAACATTTGGAAGGAAAGGAATCGCCAGATATTCAAGGATCAATCCATGCCTCTGGAGAATCTCTGGACCATCATATGCCAAAATATCAAAGAATCCCTCTCCATAATTTCTTGGTCCCAGGAAGATCTTCCTTCTCTGCCGCAAGAACAATCCATCTGGGAAAATTGGAATATTGAATTGAATCAAGAGCTTACCTCCAAAGGAAATCCACCTTCGCTAGGCCATCTGCCCACAAAGTGGATCCCCCCCCCAATAACTTGATACAGCTAAACTTTGATGGAGCCTCAAAAGGCAATCCAGGAAGTTCAGGCTTTGGAGGGATCTTCAGAGACCATCAGGGGACTCCTCTTCTACCTTTTCTTGGTTCAAAAGGTTGGGATACCAACAACTCAGCGGAATTGGAAGGCTTATGGCAAGGTCTTATCTTAGCTCAAGACAGAGGATTCTTTCCGCTTATCATAGAAGGGGATTCACAGATCCTTATAAATATGGTTACCAAAAGCATGCAAGGCACTCCCTCGCATAAGGTAAGCAATAGCTAGAGAATGGAAAAAAGGCTTGAGCTCATTGATATTTGGCTTTCTCGACATAGGGCCATCTCCATTAAGCATACCCGTTGAGAAGGAAATAAGGTGGCAGACTTTCTTGCAAATCTTGGAGTGGAATGTGGGTGGAACTTCATATAGGATCACTCTCTAGCATCGCCTTAGCCTCCCAAATAATGAATTACCACATTATAGTGAAGGATGATATGCACCAGGTAGAAGAAACACACTCGGATGTGGGTTTATTAACGTTATATTAATGAGAGCATTATGCAGCGCCGACATTTGGTCCTGCAGGTGGCAGGTCCGCACAATCTCCCAAACTCTCCCGCGGATGAACCAAGATCATAATGGGTACCTGCAGATCATTTGGCATTTGGAATTGAATTCGCCTTTCGCTCGATACTCTTTGCATGATATTTTATTTATGGCTTTGTCGGCTCTCTCCGCTATCATTCCCATGAGGCCTCCCTTCATTAGCTCACCTCAACCCCTGCATCCCTGCAATGCTCCGAAAGCCTAGTTGTATGTCTGGTTTATAACTCCTAATTGGCTCCCTTACCTTCGCACCTGCTTTGTCTTACCCTGCTCTTCATCTCCTTCAAGTTGCCTTGCTCCCTTGACAATGGTGCGTCACTGCAGTTATTCTCGCCGAGGGGGCAGTTGTAGAAACCATGGGCACTCTCAGCCTGCTCCTTCGAATGTTATTCCTCTGGCTTCGGCTTCTCGTCCCTCAGACAATGGAAAGCCTTTCCCGCACAACTCTTTCCAAACCACCCATTTCAAATTCCAAAGTCACCTTAATAGACCTGTTCTCTCTGCTAGCATCATTGTAATTTTGGCAAAGGAAGAAGCTCGACCTAGTGTCTCTGTGCATACCTTGACATCGCAGCCTCAGGATGATAGTGAGCACCAGGGGGAAGACATTGGCATTGTGTTCAATTGTGGTGATTTGTAGGCTGAGGGAAGTGTCCCTGATGTCTTCAAGCCACCAGACGACAACATCTAGGGAATCTCGGCCTTTGTTCATCTGACGAGTGGCTCTGGTGGCATTCGACGTTTGGCAGCTCTTCCAGGTTGCAGTGGTATAGATGGTGAGGATAATGTTGATGACTCATGGATGGGCAATGCATGCCTAGTGGAGGCGGTAGCTCGGGACCCTAAAACAGATGTGTGATGCCTCCTGGGCCATGTCTGATTTCGTAGTTTCTCTCTTTGCTCATCAGTCCAATGTGCTATGTCAATACGACTTTTGTTAATGTCTTTTGTATCAGGTCTTTGGCTCTGCAAGTTCATTAGGTCTTTGGTTTTGTAGTTTTTCTTATGACTATCTGGGCAGTTTATAAAGTATGGCTACAACTCTTCTTTGACCTTTTCTGTGGTTTACCATCATGGCCAACTTTCTCTGTATGGCTTCTGGGCCTTTTGTATCTGGTTTTCCCATCCCTGGGATAGTTTGTCTATACTGATGGACAGCTTCGGCTTCCTCTGAGGCCTTGACCTCCTTGTAACTATATTTTTACTTTTTATTAATAGAATTAGCCTTTACTTAGAGAAAAAAAACAAGGCTTGAGATGGAATGGGATGTAAAGTGAAGAGATATTGATGTAATGAGATTAGGAGTGTAGATTTCCATTATGTAAAGTTGTGAGTTTATCAATAAAGAAGGTTCTTTTCTATTATTGAATTTTAGAATGTGAGTTTTGAGAGTTGGAATGCTATTAGACAATGGAAGGGTGCCCATCAACCATGTGCATCACTTTGTAAATTTGTAAGATTAATTAGTTTGTTTTACTTTGATTCATGCAAATAGTTTAGCTTTCCATTGCAAATGTTATTTTATTTTTCAAATGTAAATTTACCTCACTGTGTAATTTTCTGTTTCCTAAGAGCATATCAAGAAAGTAGTGTTTTATCTATTTTCTAAAATTGGATTGCTTGAAGCATTAGAGCATACAGTGACTTAGTTCTTTTTCACATGTCTTTAGAATGCTTTCTTAGATTCAACTTTACATTCACTGGCTAACCCTATGTTTTCCAAAGAGCTTCTCAAGAAGGTAGCATTCAACTATTTTCCAACATTGGTTGCTTGAAGCATTAAGAATAAAGAGTGATTTAGTTTCTTTCCTTATGCTTTTGTCATGCTTTTTAGAATAAGATTTCATCTATTGTGTAATCTCATGATCAGGAAGTCCATGAAAGTAGTTCTTCCACTTTGGGTTGCCTAAGAGACATTAGATCACATAGTAGTTGCAATTTTTCCTTTCCATGCTTTTATTATGATTTCTTATATCACACCTAATGTATACTCAATTGCTTAAGTCATTTCAAGAAGAAGATTTCGACATCTTCCTATATTGAATGTTCACAATAGTATTTGAGCATGTAGTAGATCATAGTTGTTATTATATTGCTTGCTTTCATTTCATAAAATAGGATTAGTTTTATTTTTTATCAAGAGTTTTCAAGGATAGGATAGGAAGTGATTTAATTTTCATCTTATCAATGAATACAATTGTATCTAGCAAAATGAACTTTTTTTCATAGACACAGTGCCGACCTAGATTAGACTAACCATTCAAGTTTTTGATTTGATTTTATGCAAATTAAATTAGTTGAAGTACATTTCCTTTTCTTCCTTCTTAGAAATTGGTTTTTATATTAAACATCTGTTAGACGTAATTGATCATTGGCACTTAACATCCATTAAAATCATTAGGCATAGAAGACAAAACCCTTAAAATAATACAAAAACATACTCAGCGAAGTAAGAAACAAGGTTAACTAAGCACATATTGTGCACCACACTTCATCAGTTTACTAACCCTGGTCGATAATTTATGTTAGCAATTTAAAACATTAAATTGACTGAACATTTTGGTACCATTGTTGGATAAGTGTAATTACGAGACCATATTTCTTGCATCTAAAAATAAATAAATCAATCAATTAATAATTTCTCAAGTATGATCTTCTCCTATGCTTTGTGTGATCTGGAGGATCAGAAAAAATAATTTTTATGTTAAAAAAAATTAACAAAACATAGAAAACAAATAAAACAAAAACAACCAAATGTAAACAACAACCAAGCAGCTCTTCAAATCCTTCAATACCAACTGCATGTATGGTGATTACAAATCTGATGATCGACTCCAATTTAATTTGCGCCTAAAAAATTTTGTAGCAGCGTTAAACACTAGGAGTTATGGGAAAGGCGGTCACTTGGGGGTTATGACTTGAAAGTCAAAACCTCTGAAAAATGCTGTAAGACTTGCAAATCCATGTGCAAAAATGATGATCCTTACCTCTATAATGCATGAGTTTTTTGTGGGGATATAAATATGATGCGATTAGATTTCTTGGGCAGATCTTTGGATCGGAAACTTCATGATCAAGACTCACTGGTTCGATTTCTTCAAAGTGTTGTCCCAACTTTTATCTCATTCCAGATTTCAAGTCCCCCATAATTGTCCATAGGATGATTGATATAGTTAAATCATCCCTTTTCCTTTGCTGGAAGACATCCACGTAGCCACAAGACCAACCTTCAAAACCTGCAAATCAAAAATCCAACCACCAAAAATTGGTTTTGGTTGTTAAAACATTTCTAGAAAACGTAATTGTTTTGACAAATGATTTTAAAATGTGTTTTCTGAATAGAACAGGGCAAACTAGAAAAGTCCAAGACGTTGGTTTTTTTCTAGAACAACAGAAATTAGGTAACCCAAAAACCGTTTTCTGGATTTTGCAACCAATTGAGAGAATTTTACGTTCCTTCAAAGCCCTATTTTGCAGTCTGCGGAGAAGAAAAGAAACGATTTTTATATATACACAGTGAACAGTTTCAGAAAGGTGGAAGAATGCAACTCAAAACTAAATTCTGTTGTGGCATTTAATTCATATGATATGTGATCAAAGAATCCAAATCGATTTAAACTTCTGTCTCTTTCATCCTCTGCGTAGTTTGCTGATCTTGACTATCACTTGCATGATGCAATTGTACTGTTAATGGTATTGGCCCATTTACTTGATGGATTTGAAATCAGATTATCTATTACTCTTATGCCAGCTTATATAACCGAGATTGCATGTGGATAATTGAACACTCTACCTCAGTTATCTGGTTCTTTTGGGATGTTCAATAATGGCTTGCGGAACAATTGGAAAATTATTTAAATGATTTCTGAACATTTGTCATTAATATTGCAGATGTGTATTTTTCTATGAAGTTTTAACTTGCAGGACACAACGAATCATTGTGATGTCAATCGTTTCACTCAGCACAGTGCATGAAGTCATCCGACAACAGGAAGTTAATTTATTTTTCATGGTTATTTCTTAAAAATGGATTGTTATCGATATCATGAATTGGACTAAATATAACACTTTTGATTTTCCTTAGTCTATTTCATTTGACATTTTGTGTAAGAATGAGAAAGGAATTAATCATTTCTTTTTTAACACACTTATGTTCTTTATGTCAAGTTTTTTTTGCAGGTTTGGGATGATGGAATGATCATTGAAGAAAACTAATTGTGTGCACAATTGTTCTTCAAAGGAACCATTCCATGAGAGCCATAAGAATAAGTTCATGTCCATATCCATCAAAACCATTATCTTTCCTCCCTTTTGAATTATAAATCCATCCAAGTAATTCAAAGCAAGCCACCGTCATTTTTCCTAGCAAGAGTCAGTTGTTCATTTTCCTTTATTCACATACACTTCCCATTACTTTTTTTCTAATCCTGGCCCACAAATAAAATCAAGAATCTAACTAACATGATTATTTCCCATTGTCATTATTATTTTCCATTGTCGTCTTCCATTTTCATTTTCCCTTCCTATCCTTTTCATTTCACAAATAAACCATAATTCAATGCAAATTATTGAGTCTATATTCCTTTGAGTCTAAAATCCTTGCAAAAACACCTTGAGGCTTGCATACCTTAATGGCAAGTCTTCATGTCGACGAACAATGGGAATACATCAATGTCCCTTGTTCAGCAGATCTTCTAGGTATTTGATAACAACAAAATTATTTATACTTAGCAAGATGTGTTTTGGTATCTTGACTTTCATTGTCATCAATAGTGAGAGTTCTCGTGTTGACTAGCGACATCCATTAATGGCCACTCAATCAACAATTTCCTGCTATGTTCGACATCAAAACATCTATTCACATAGCATGAATTGTGCCAATGAGTTTTGAAGACATGAAGACTATCATTTTTAGCATTTTGGAGAAAATGTAAAAGATATGCAGCTATGGAACTAGATGAAAGTTGCAGAATCAAACGGCATCTGTAGAATCAGATGACAGCAACAGAATCAAATAACAGTTGCAGAATCAGATGGTAGCAATAGAATCAACATTATTCTGCAGCAATTCAGCAAGATTTAATCAAAGCAATAAAAATTCATCTTGACTCTTTTTTTTCCATGACTTGTCTAGCCACTTGAAGAAGATTATGATCAAAATTTTGTGGCCATCACACATGCAACTTATTCATTTATAAAGGGTAAATTAAGGTATGTCATTTTCTAACTTTTTACCATAAAGTTCCTTGAAAAGCTAGAATGATAATTTTTGGAAAAAAAATATTTCTCTTCCTCATCTCATAAAATTGCCAATATCATTAGTTGGGGGGGATACATTCATGTTCATATTTTGCCATATTTATATCACATTAAAAATCCTACACACTTTCAAAACATATTAACTATTACGTTATTGTTATGAGCATACAAAGGCTTGTCAAAAGTACTAAAAAGATAATTGGATAAAAACACAATCATGGTTGTCACACAAGAACCAACTATGATGCAATCCAATAAAGATATACTTTGCACTAATAATCAAATTATCATTATGCAAAGTTCAAAGATAAAAAATGAATGCAACAACAAAATATGGTTGTAACACAAGAACCAACCATGTTTCAATTCAACTAAAAGAATTTTCAGAAATATGAAGTTATCAAATCATATGAAGCAAAGTTAAGCCAAAGCTCAAGGATAAAAAAGAAGTAATGTAATAAATTAAATGAGGACATGCAATAGCTTCAGTGGGGGGGTATGTCGGGCCTCAAAATTATCATTCACTTCCATTATATTTTCACTTATATTTCCATATTGTCACCTTCACTCTGCCTCTATTTCATTACATTTACCTTACCATTATCATTATTGGGTCACATTTATGTTTTTCCAAACTTTATTAATTCTTAGCCTTTTTAAATGAATTTATGGTTAAAAATTAGCAAATAATGTGCATATGCATATACCTAACAAGTGGGATGATTGTTGACATGTGTAGGTCAAAATGAAGCTTCTAAAAGACTTTTATGTGGCTTTCCATAACCAAATTTGAATTTTAGTGGAGAAGATCATAGGATCATAAGGATATGTGTCTTATTTCCTATTTTGATTGTAACTGTAGAGATATAGGGAGAGATTCATGAACTCTCATTAATGAGATAGCTTCTCATCTTTTTGTATAAATAGGGAAGTTTTCTCTTATCGTAGGGGGTGAAAAGGGGGGGTGTAAAAGGATGAGAATAAAAGAAAGAATTATAGAATGTTTTGTAACAAGGCTTGAGATGGAATGGGATTTAAAGTGAAGAGCTATTGATGTAATGAGATTAGGAGTGTAGATTTCCATTGTATAAAGTTGTGAGTTTATCAATAAAGAAGGTTCTTTTCTATTATTGAACTTAAAAATGTGAGTTTTGCGAGTTGGAATGCTATTGGACAATGGAAGGGCTCCCATCAACCATGTGCATCCCTTTGTAAAATTTTAATATTTATTAGTTTGTTTTACTTTGATTCATGCAAACAGTTTAGTTTTGTATTGCAAATGTTATTTTATTTTTCAAATGTAGATTTACCTCACTATGTAATTTTATGTTTCCTAAGAGCATCTGAAGAAAGTAATGTTTTATATATTTTTTAAAATTGGATTGCTTGAAGCATTAGAGCATATAGTGACTTAGTTTTCCTTCACATGTCTTTACAATTCTTTCTTAGATTCATCTTTACATTCACTATTTAACCCTATGTTTTCCAAAGAACTTCTCAAGAAGTTAGCATTAAGCTATATTCCAATATTGGTTGCTTGAGGCATTAAGAATAAACAGTGATTTAGTTTCTTTCCTTATGCTTTTGCCATGCTTTTTAGACTAAGCTTTCATGTATTGTGTAATCTCATGATAAAAAGGTCCAAGAAGGTAGTTCTTCTAATTTGGGTTGCCTAAGAGGCATTAAATCACATAGTAGCTGCAAGTTTTCATTTCCATCCTTTTATTATGCTTTCTTATATCACATCTACTGTATATTCAATTGCTTAAGTCATTTCAAGAAGATGATTTCGACATCTTCCTATATTGAATGTTCACAATAGTATTTGAACATGTAGTATATCATAGTTTTTTTTTTTTTTATATTGCTTACTTTCATTTCATAGAATAGGATTAGTTTTATTTTTGATCTAGAGTTTTCAAGGATAGGATAGGAAGTGATTTCATTTTCATATTAGCAATGAATGCAATTGTATCTAGAATAATGCTCTTCTTTTCATAGACATAGTGCTAGCCTAGATTAGACTAACCATTCAAGTTTTTGATTTGATTTTATGCAAATTAAATTCGTTGAAGTACATTTTCTTTTCTTCCTTCTTAGAAAATAGTTTTTATATTAAGCATCCAATAGACTTAGTTGACCATTGACACTTAACATCGATTAAAATCATTAGGCATAATAGACAAAACCCTCAAAACAATACAAAAACATACTCAAAGAAGTAAGAAACAAATTTAACTAAACACATATTGTGCATCACACTTCATCAATTTATTAACCCTAGTCAATAATTTATGTTAGCAATTTAAGACATTAAATTGACTGAACAGGTATTATGAAAGGTGAAAGTGGATTAGGGTTCCTCTATCCATGCTAGGAAAAGGACCAGATGTCACAAGGATTACCAATATAACACAAGATGTCTTAATGATGTCAAAGATATCCTAAATGGTGGAAACAATGTTTGGGCTTAACAAACATTTATTATTTGGAGTTAGCATTAGTTTAGTGAAAAAATTTCTTCATGCAATGTAATTTATATATCTTACATATATTAGCTTTAAAAAGGTCGGTGCCTCAGGAAGAGGCCAAATAAAAGCTCAAACTTTAAATATCGGTTAAAATCATAAAAATATTGCAAACTAATTATTAAATCCATGCAAATTTGGTTAAATAACTGAAAATGGTTTTGGTTTTTGTGCACAACTAATCCAAAATCGAAAATCGATTACTAATGTCTCTTCAAAGCAGGGACTAATAAAAGAAAAAAAATATATATATTAGAATTTAATACTATACTTTATTTACCATAAGATTCATGATATTGATAATTTTACATTTTTGAATTTAGGTTATCGATACACTTAATGAGTTTTGAAACCTACATTGAAATATTAATTAGCTTTTCTTTAAAAATGTCTTTAAAAGCACAATTTCTCAAGAAAACCTTTGATTTCATAGAGAAAAGTTCTTACAAGTGGGAAATTAATCTTCCAAAGCGAAAAGCACTTGAAAAAAAATGCAACAAGGATTTACTTAAAATTGATAGCCACAAATCCTTCTCAAAGCCAACTTCTTGAGTGAAGGGATAATTTAGAATTTTAGAGCCATAGCTGAGAAAACCATATAGGAAGTCCAACTATATTTTAGCCATAAAAAGGTGAGAAATCACTTTACGAATAGATTTATGGGCATTGTTTCATTGAGAAGCACATTAGCAATTGACTTGCACATCAAAGTTAATGAATGTTTGACTTTCACATTACCTTTTGTGATCTTTAAAAGCACAAGCCCTTTGTCTTCAATGAGACAGAAAGCAAACAAAACTTCTCACCTTCCAGCTATTTCAAAAGTCGAAACAATTTTAGAGTTGGATAGAATTGAAAAGTAAGAGTAGGAATTCTAACAATTTCAAAAGTAAACAATTTTAGAGTCGGGCAGAGAGCTCTAAAAGTAAGAGGTTATGAGAGTGGGTATAAATTTGATTGCTACTCTTACTTATTAAGAAATTTTTTATGAGGTTTTTTTTTTAAATTGTTTTTTTTTATGATGTTTGATTTTTATCTTTATTCATCATTTAAATGTCACGTATTACATTTTTTTGTTATTTTTTATTGAGTTTAAAAACATTTGTTTGGTAGTGTAATTTTTGGTTTTTTGTTATTTTTTATTGAGTTTAAAAACATTTGTTTGGTAGTGTAATTTTTGGAAGTTGCTTAACGAGGTGGAGGAATTGCCCGAATGGTTAAAAGTGGCTGAAATCTAAGCATAAAAAATTCAAAAAATCTTGTAGAGGCAGTGTTTGAATCATGTTTTTGATGGTGGAAATGGATTTAACACCATCAAAAACGTCTGGGACACCTAAAATTTTGAAGTTTTACCACTATAACTTGGATTTATAAAAATCATTGCCAGATTTTCTCTAAATATAACTAGAATTTCCATAACTCCCTTGCATAATTTTTGTGTGTTTGTCTTTGTCCATTTTTTAATTACTATGATTTGTCTATATAAAATATACGTTTATGCTTCATATTAATTTTAAAATATCAAATACACTTTTTTTTTGTTATAGAAAGATATTTTTTAATTTTGTATTTAATTTCGTGAATTGTGACAAGTTCACTTTTCCTTTTCTTTTCTTTAAAGAAAGAAAATTATCTTACCTATTAAGAAGAGGAAAATATAATTCTACATAAGGGACTAATTATTTGAACTAATTAAATAATAATAAAAAAATAAAATTATTGTTTAATTATGATTATTAAATAATTATCTTTATTTTATAATCTTTATTATATTATATTATTTACTATGATTTTAAATCATACTTTCAGTCTCGCATTGTGCATGAAACACAATACGAGTGAAAGGTTTTTTGGAGCTCTGCAACCTTAATGGTCATGCGGCCATGAGGTAGGCGGTGCGGAAAACCACGAATACAGTCAGACAACGGCACTGAAACTAAAGAGATCACAACAATGACAAGGGAAGACAGGAGGGGAGAGATCTCCTCCTATAGAGATGCATCGACAGGAGAAGGAACGAGCAACAACAAACTATATGAGGAAACAAAGCCACAAGGACCTGTCCTCGGAGCAAGATGGTAGGCAAGAAGCAGAGGCAAATGCTTACCGTTTACAGTGGAAAAACCAAGATTCATTATTCTCATGAATAAACTCGAGCGCTATAGAATCTATATGAAAGACCATGCATTAATATGCAAGTTCATTGGCATATGGACGTCAGAAAAGGACCCAACCAGATGTATACAATAGAAATGGCAACCCCAAGGCCACATACAGCTAAAGCTGGGCGCACAAGGCTTCTTTACGGTAGTTTTTTCAAACTTGCAAGATGAAGAAAGAGTGTTTGAAAACGGTCCATATTTTCATAATAATGCAGGTTTATTCATGAGACACTGGGAGGAGTGTTACAACCCTGATAAAGAGAAATTCCTAGTAGCTCTGGTGTGAGTAAGACTATTTGGATTACCAATGGATTTCTGGGACCCTGAGATTTTGGAAGGAACAGAAAATACCATAGGAAACTTTGTCAAAATAGCTGAATCAACAAAGAAGGGAAGATACGCCTATTATACAAGAATCTATATCTATATGAACATAGCCGACCCAATTCCGGGGGTAGTTGAGCTAGAATACCATGAGGAGGTGTGGTAGCAAGCGTTGGACTATGAGCACATCTCTTTCAGATGCAGAAAGTGTCATGAATATGAGCATTTTTACAAGAAATGTTCTCTTAATTTAGAAGAGGAAGAACAGAGAAGCAAGCAACAAAGGAAATATCAAGAAGATAATGAAGGGTTTCAGGAGATGAGATATAAAAAAAGATCCACAAAGGAAAACCCCAAGGAAGGATGAAAAGAACAACCAGCCAAAACAAATAAGGCAAACATATTTGAAATTCTACAGGTAGAAGAAGAGGACAAATAAATACGAATAATGGATTATCAGGAGGAAAAAGAATAGGAGGGTAGCCTAAGCCAAGGTGCAAATAGCACAAAGAGAAAAACCCAAAGTGAAACAGAGGAAAATGTAGGAAAGGAAGAGGAGGATAATTGGGAAAGTGAAGTAATTGAAATCGATACCAATCGAGGGGAAGATCCAACGTCAGAGGAAGAAAACCTGCAGAAACTTCTAGACAAATGGAGACACTTGGATGAAAGGTTCATCCCGGAAAAGGATAAAAAATTTTACAGGGAAACCTTCCAAAAATATAAAGAAAAACAAGACCAGGGAAATATAGGAATGACTGAGAAACTAGGCATCCAACCTGAAAACAACCAAGATCAACAAGGTAAAGGGAAAGGAGGAAAAAAAGGAGGCAGGAGGAATATTCAGGAGTCAATACAGATCATGGGAGAAATGCTAGTGAACACTGGAAGAGTAGTATTGCTCTCAGTGGTTTTCCACCAAACAACCCCAACCACCCAATGATAATTGCATCTTGGAACATACAGGGACTTAACAGTAAAGGTAAACAGAGATACCTAGTAGAAACGATCAAACGAGAAAAACCCCAAATCATGTTGTTACAGGAAATAAAAATAATAGGGGGGGAAATCGAGGAGATCTTAACTACAATCAAATTAAAGGATTCTTTCAAGGAGATTCAGAGTTATAGGCCACAAAGAATGGTTCTTGGTCTCGGCAATTTATGGATCTCATATAAGAGTGAAAAGAGGAAGTTTCCTCCGCCAACTACAATAGTTAGGAAACATGCACGCATAAAAATTATGGCTGATAGGTGGCGACTTCAAGATGACAACTTCAAAAAAGGAAAAGAAAGGGGGATTGCAAAGGGAAGAGCCAGAAATGGAAAGATTCAGGGACATACAGTCGGCACTAAAAACGATAGACATACATACCATTAATGGAAAATTAACTTGGAATAACCACAGAGGAGGAAGAAGGCAAATAGCTTCTAGGCTTGACAGGTTTCTAGTAACAGAACAATTCATAGGGAAAGACATTTTCTATGAAGCGACAATTCTACCATGTCAAGGATCAGACCATTGACCCATAAAACTAGAAATCGCCATGAACCACCAAAATCAGAACATACCTTTCAGGTTTGAAGCTTTATGGTTGCGAAATCCAACCCTCATAGAAAAAATGGAGCAATGGTGGAAGAACAATGAGATTGAGATAAAAGGAAGAAACAAGATGCATACCCTCCAGCTAAGAACAAAGGATTTAAAAGGTAAAATAAAGAAATCGAATAGAGACGAATTTGGAAATATTGAAAAAGACCAAGAAAATATTCAAACATATATGAAAAGAATACAACAGAAAATAATAGAAGACAGGAGAACAAAGGAACTAGCAAAGGAAGAAGGAGTGATACTAAACAAGCTGGAGGAAAGGAGAGAAAATGAGGAAATTTTATGGAGACAAAATTCAAGAATACAATGGCTGAAAGAGGGGGAGAGAAACATGAAATTATTCCATAAGGCCATGCAACAACATAGACAGTAGAATAGAATATTTTCTCTAAAAGATAATCAAGGAAACAGGTTAACGCAGAAAGAGGAGATGGAGAGTCTCCTAATACAGCACTTCAAAGGAATCCTGACTGAGACGCAAAGCAATAGAGAAGAAGATATAGCAAGAATAAGTCAATACATACCCAGAAAGGTGAATCGAGAATAGAACATGGCTCTTCTAAGGGTGATAACTGAAAACGAAGTAGAAAAGACAATGAAGACAATGGCAAAAAACAAAGCCCCGGGACTGGATGGGTACACAACAGAATTCTTCCAATCCACCTGGGGCTTCATGAAGGAGGACATTGTAAATGCAGTGGAAGAATCTAGATGCACGAAAAGAATGCACCTAGCTTGGAATGCAACCTTCCTCACCCTGATCCCGAAGACAAAAAAGGCTGAAGAACCTCAAGGTTTCAGAACGATAGCATTATGTATTGTAATTTACGAAATCATGGCCACCATAATGGTGAATAGACTAAAATTTATCCTTCCAGAACTGATTTGAGAGGAACAGAAAAGGTTCGTGAAAGGGAGATAAATAGTGGACAGAATCATGGTTGCTCAAGAAGAAATCCATTCGATGAAGAACTCAAGACACAAAGGAATGATGATCAAACTTGACCTAGCTAAAGCATATGATAGGCTAAGCTAGGAATATCTCCAGAAAATCCTAAAAGCCTATGGGTTTGATGACGGATGGATAGAATGGGTAATGTCTATGATCACCACACAAACTATGTCCATAATGCTAAATGAGACACCTACAGAAGCCATTAACCCATCCAAAGGACTCAAACAGGGGGACCCTCTCTCCCCATTCCTGTTCATAATAGCTACTGATGGCCTGGGAAGACTAATAAAAGCAAGATTGAATAGTGTAAAGCTAAAAGGCCTCAGGTTGTGGGGAGAAGAACTAACCCTAACACATTAACAATTCGAAGACGACATCATGATGTATGGACAAGCCAATCTCAAAGAAGCAAAGCAATTAATGGAAATCCTTAGGGATTTTACAGAAGCATCAGGTAAAAAATAAATAAAGACAAAATGGAAATCTACTTCTTCAACACTCCAATGACCTCCCAATCATTCCTAGCTAGAAAAATGGGTTTCCGAACAGGGAAGTTCCCCACTAAATATCTAGGTATCCAGCTAAATGATAAGCAAAACAAAATTGCAAACTAGGGAGGTTTGATAGGGAAAATACAAAGACGAATGGATAACTAGACTTTTAGGGCTCTGAACACCCTAAGATGCATCATTCTCCTTAAGTTGGTACTTCAACCAATGCCAATTTACCAAATGACCAGCCAAGCTATACCAAAAACAATATGCCAAAAACTGGTGGAAATTTTCAAAAAATTCCTATGCCAAGGAATAAACAAAGCTAAAAAGTAGGCATTGCTATCATGGAAATGGCTGAGCAAAACATTAACAGAAGGAGGATTAGGGTTGCATGATCCATATATCCTCAACCATGTAATGGGCACAAAATTGTGGTGGAGATGGATACAAGGAGGAGTAGAATTGTGGAAAACGTTGTGGGAGAAGAAATATGAGATGGCTAGATCCCTTGAAGGAAAATTGAAATGCTAATCGGAAAAGAAACATTCCGCAATTTGGAACCTAGTGAGATCAAATAGAGACCTGATAAGATAACATAGTTTCTGGGAAATCAGGGAGGGTGACAAAGTGAACTTATGGAATGAAGCATGGAAACAGAAAGGAAACCTCCATCAACAACCTCAAATCCAATAAATTTACCAATTTACCACCCAAATGGGGGAAGACGCAGTCTGGAACTACTGGCTCCCTAAAAGGGAAGGATACTGGAGAACATGGAAAACGAAAAAGTACTGGCAAGAAGCACCAGAAACAGAACAATGGGAAAATTGCAAAAAGGAGATGGAGACAAAGAAAATAGCAATTAAAGAAGGGAAGAACATTATAATATGGGGAAAACGAATCAAAGGGATTTTTACGATAGCAGAAGGATATTACATAAAGGCATATAGCATTAGCAATCCTGAAACCAAAAAATGGGTTAGAATATGGAAAATAAAAACTTGGCCAATGATAGCGTTATTTACCTGGATAATGTCCAACGAGCGAGTTTTAACCTAGGCCCAGCTGAGAAGGAAGGGGACGCAAGGTCTGTCACACTGTGTTCTCTGCCAGGAACAAGAAGAAAAGAGGGAACAACTGACTAACTCCTGCGAGTCAGCAATATCTTGTGGCAACACCACCAACAACTTTTCAAGATTAATGACAAAGATACAAGCAGTATAACATTAAATGTAGAAAAATGGAGTAAACCGTATCGAAATGTAGTCCTGAATTGAGCCTGGAATCCCTCCATAGGGTTCGCCCTGTGGAACGTATGGAAAGAAAAGAATCGGTTGATTTTTAATGATGAAGGAGAAACAATGAAGGATATATGGAACCAAATAGTCCAGAACATAAGAGAAACTATAATCTTATAGAAGTGGAAAGATGAAGGCTGAAAAGCAGACCAAATAGAGACACGCATTCTGAAATGTTTGCAACTAAAAATAAGTATCATAGACAAGGCTGCAAGGAAAGATAAGGTCAAAGAAGTAGGAGAAAATGAGCACTACAGGAATCTATCGCAGGGATTCACAAAATTGAACTTTGACCGAGCGACAAAAGGAAACCTAGGGGAGGTAGGCATAGGAGGAATATTCAAGGATGACAGAGGAAGAATGTTATGGGTATATGTGATGGACTATGGAAATGCATAAAATAATGAGGCAAAATTCCATGCACTAAATAGGGGGATAGAAAAAGCCATCTGAGAGGGGTATCAAAAATTCCAGATAGAAGAAGATTCAAAGCTTTTAATAAACATATTCAAAAAATTACAGCATAAAGCACCAACAGAAGAGCTAAGTCGCAGCTAGTGGAAAGCATGGATAATCAAAGAAATAAGCCAATAGTTGAGAAGGATATCTTACATAATACCTTCCCATGTGAGACAAAAAGGGAATGCACTTGCCGATTGACTAGCGAACTGGGGATGCAGGAAGGGAGACAAGCAACTGGATGCAAGCGGGGCAGAGCTAAACCAAAAGGAGGAAATGGTGCAACTGATACAACTTGTAAAACAAGACAGGAATATGAGTGATCATCTAGAGAATACAACTGGAAAAGACTAGAGCGGAGAGGGAAAAGGAGAGACGCAAGACAGGATAGAGGAGGAACAAGACAAGGGAATTTCGGTGATTGGCAAGATGACGGAGGAGGAAAGAGGAAGGACAATCCCTGTGAGTACAGGGGATGATCTGGAAGGGAATGCTAGAGGAGAGGGCAGAACAGAAAAATTGAAGACGGGCAACGGAATAAAGACAAGTGGCAGGGCAAAGTCAAAGATCCAATAGCAAGAGCAGTCGGGAGAGGAAAGAAGTTAATGCAGTACAGTGGATAGGACATGAGCGCAACATCCCAAGGCAAGAGGGAAGGGATGCACGCTGAGGAAAAAATAGGATAGCTGGTGCTAAAGACAAGCGTCCAGAATGAAAAATAAATAAAGCTTAAGGAAAAGTAGAAAGAGGCATTATGCATGCATATGAGAATGAAGAAAGGTGATGAGAAAGGAAGAGGAGGCAACGAGAAGAAGTAGAAGGTGGAAGAAAGGCAAAGCTCAGTAAGCGGGTATGTAATACATCTGGCCTTAAATCTTGAAATATTAGCTTGTTTGAGAAGTAGGTTAGGATTATGGTATGGTAAGCAAAACTGGTATCATTATTTCAATTATGAAAGCAATCTCAGTGGATTGAAAGAAAAGAAATCCGAAGAGATCCTGTTGGCTCTGGACAGAGATAAGGCGAGGAGAGGTGGAGAATCTCAAAAGAACCAGGGCATGCCTAAACAAAATTTTAACAACTCCCACCTTAGAATATGGTCCTGGCTCGACTCATCAGAGGGAAAGGAAGAATGCCTGCATCCTGGAGAGAAGTAAGTTGGGAGAGGAAATCCTAGAGCTCTTGGGAGATGGCAATGCATCCTAGGAGGAGGGTAGAGAATAAAGTAGAAACCATGCCGACAAACCGGAGAAAATTGGGCTAAGGGGAGGCCTTTTCTCCCTAAATCTAACCAAGGGGGAGACCCCAGAAGAGAAGAGGCAAAAAAAGTAGTAGCGGGATCCCTGTGTGCACTGGAGAAAGAAACGTAACCATTGTTACCCCATGAACCGGAGAATTAAGAAAGTCAGAGCTAAATTCAGTTGGGTACAAAACTAGAGGTGGGGAAATACAAGAAGGAGGGTGGGGGGAAAACCCAAGGAAAATGAAATAAACCTATATGATATTGCTGACATATGCTTTGATTCTGTGATAGGTTTAGCAACAGAATAGGGAAAGCACGTGAAATAGGTCAAGGAGAAAAAGTTGAAATACTGCAACCACCATGCTAAAAGCAGAATGGTTCCTGGGAGAAGCAAGAGGACAATTAAGAAAGACGAAGGAACAAGTAGCTAGGGAAAGAAAAGAGGCAGGAAGCTAGACAGAGACCAAATAAAGACGATCATTGACTCCGACATGGAAGGAAATCCGAAGGAAGTCAGGGATCAGATTAATAGCTAGGAGCGAGTTCTAAGAGACAACCTTAGATACAGAGACATACCCACAGAAGAATGGGAAAGAATGGTGCAAGACCCCAGGACAACGAATGGAAGACAATCCATGTTCAAAAAGACCCTTCACCAGTACTGGATCATGAAAAATGTCGTGGCACGGGCCATGACTCTCCACCGTGAACACATGGATGGAGAAGTATTTGACAAACAGGAAAACAAAAACGACAAGGAAATAGCAACCATACAGATATAGACTTACAGAAACAATCTTTCCCTGGGAAGGATTGAACAGACTCTGACAACGATAAAGTGGAAACTGGAACAGAGATGCGAGGCCAGGTTCCAGTGCAAAGGCACTAGCTCCGATAGTATCCTCAAATGAGGATTAATCAAGAGAACCAGATTGTTTTGATTTTTGAATTTTGATTTTCGTGACGAAAATAAGCATGTATGTTGTGTTCTTTAGAGATAACTGTAGAGACAACCATCATAGAAACAGTGGATGGATTATTATAAACTTATTCAAATTTTGGACTGGATTTAACACTGACCGATGGTCACCTGTTTTCCTTCGGGCAGGTGATTACCCGGAGCAAATGGATGTAAAAAACTTTTGAAAATAGCTAATACATAGAGACCTACCAAGTTTACAAAAAAGAAGTAGAAGCATACTTTCCATCTCAAGCAACTATTAAAATTTTATGAATAAACATGACTTAGAAATAAATAAATTCAAATTATGAGTAGAATATTTTTTTGGGTAACTTATTGAGACAAGATTGGTTGTATAGTCCTATCTCGAGTATGAGATTAAAAAGACTAATTATTTTGACTAATTAAATAATAATAAAAAAATAATATTATGATTTAGTTTTGATTATTGAATAATCATCATCATCTTATTATATTATTTACTATGATTTTTAAACATAGTTTCAATCTTTTACAACCATTAAATTTTTATGAATACACATGACTTTAGAAATAAATAAATTCAAATTAGAACTAAATTACTATAATTTCAAAACATATTTTCAGTCTTCCACAACCATTAAAATTTGATGAATAAATGTGAGTTTTGAGCTAAATAAATTCAATTAACTCACAAGTACAATTTATAGTGCTCCTCATCTCCTCACATTTTGCTACAACTTTCCCTTTAAACAACTTGGTAGCTTCATAGCTATGAACAACATGCACATATTAAATAAAATTCATTATATCAATTCAACTAAAAATAAATGAATCTTTGAGAAAACAAAATTGTATTACATAAAATGAAAAATTGTTTTATAGAAAACCTAAGCTAGTTGAAAATATTAAACCTTATATATTTTGCATCAAATGGGTATGTTGTGCTAGACTAGAATGGTATAGAGAAATCGATGACAGTGCTCTTACATTTCATCATGAATTTACTCAAGCCTATTTCTATTTCGTTGTTTTACTTCTTTTTTATTTTACTAAGTCAAAATGTTTACATAACAAGGCATTACATCTCTTACAAAATCGACAATCTACTAAAGAGTATATTTGCACAATAATTAGCTATGAAAAGCTAAATTTCTCTATTATTAATTTTGAAATAATTATTATTACAAAAATAAAATTTTTTATTACTTCATGAAAAATCAATAATACCCATCTATGTGATTAAATTTTAGATATATCCATCAAATTAACATTTTTAAAAAATAATTAAATATGATTAAGACGTGTAAATTTTAAAAAAGTGCGTAAATAATAATTAAAAAAGTAAATCTTCATATTTAACCACAACACTTATTCTGGTTGAAATGGGTTTCTTTAAGTTTTAGCTATAAAACCAATCAAAGTGCTATAAATGCCAAAGCCTAGTACAACCCAACTGTACAATTTTATTCCTCTACATTAACAAAACGAACCGACGTGCTTCTACGAAGCCAACAAACATGGGGGCATGGAGTGCGAAAGCTGGCAAAAGCTAACTAGCCTGCTATCGGGCCTTTAATGCACCGATAGCAGGCCCACTATGTCCATGTCCATGTCCATGTCCATAACATACACTATATCCCGATTCCCGGCGAAGTCCCGCGACTCCACCTTTCCTATTCAGAATAGTTTATTTAATGCTGTCTGAGAGTATTAATGACAGTACATGATTTCCATCAGTTCTAGTATTTCTCATTTATTATCAGCAGATTCCCATTTATATTTCCCACTCTCAGAGGCCATTTGAATTTGAAATTTGTTTTCCCGCTTTGTTTTGAAATTTGTTGTTCCGCCTTGTTATAGCAGGGCATGCTCTCTTTCATACACTTGCGGCATGCTCTCTTTGGCAGACTCTATGGAGACGATATCGATGAGCTCTTGCTGTGGCCATGGTAACGGGGCCTCGGATGGCTGGCATGGCAATGCAATTGCAATGCAGTGTACATTGTAAAAACAAGCACACAGAATTTGTGATGGTTATGAGAATGAGGTGGTCTGAATGAAAGCATGGTTCACAATCACCAAATTCTTGAAGAAGCCATCCACCTGGTTCCTCAAAAGTTCTTAAATCTTCGTCAACCCTTTCAAGTTTATGTTTGAATTCATCCACATGGATAGCTATTCTCATCTTTAACTTCTCCTCACTATTTCCATTCTCAGAAAGTAATGGTATTGTCTGGATGAGTGACCTCAGGTCCGCAGCTACTGCCTTTAAGCTTTCCAATCCATCGATTATCCGACCCACGATTATCGCTTTGCACTTGTTGAGAAATTACCCTCTTTTGCAGGTCCAGGAAAGACACGGACTACAAGAAGCAAGTTTAGGGTCGAATTTATTAACTGGGGAGAAGAATCAGATTCAGAAAAAGAAGAGCACATCAATAGAATCCATGCAAAAGAACCAGAAAATAATATAGTTATTGCCTTTACTCCATATAAAGCCCTATGCGTAAGCGCATCAGGTGATGACGAGCCCAAATATAATACCTTCCCCTCACCCTCCAGGGTTTAATCAAAGCCTCTAACTTGGTTAATCAAAGCCCCATTGCATTTCAGGTAATTGAAATTTTCATCTAGCAGATTAACCATAGCTCCCAGAATTTTGTCAGACGACCGGATGCCATCAGAGCAAAAGTTGTGTTCCTTGAAGCTTTCCAATTTGGGTGTTCACTGCGATGCAAAAATGGAGAACTTCCAGGTTAAAGATCGTGTATTCATTAGTCCGTTCATCATCCCATTCCAATGTATTTGCGGGAACAAGAACAAACAGATCCGCGTATGTCACAGAGAGAGTTTCCATTGCTTCCGACAGCCATCTCACATAATCTACGCACTTGCAGTCTTCCCCATGCAGACTCAATTGCTTCTATCTTTCTTCCAAGGCCGACTAAAAAACTTCCAGTTCTGATGATATCGGCATCCTTTGATATTTGAAAGACGTTACCTCTGGATCTGGTTGAACTCAAGATTGCAGAGCGCCACATAATCTGAATCACAATATGCAAAGCTAATGTAAAGAGGCAAAGTTTATCTCGGTTATAAAAAAAAGGATATCGACAAAAGGATATGTAAAAGACTATATGTAACTGGTTTTCATTCATAATACATAGATCAGATAGTTTTTTTCTTCAAAGTCTGTTGAGCTGAAGTGGAGTACGATTGGAAATTGGAATTTGTAGAAAATTATGCGTAAAAGCAGAGCTAAAAATTGGAACTAGTCTTGGCTTCGGAAATCGAAGGAGAAGCTCTTTGCTGGTCTCTCGGTGAGTTGCATGGAAGTCGAGCTTTATGTATACAAACTATGTGTGTGTTTGCATGACATGTCACCAATATCGTTCCGTAGATTGAATGAACCAGTAGATAACATTAACCGTTTAAAGAGACGAGAAATTATAATTAATGGTTTTTCTGGTAAACGTTAAAGATCATCACAAGAAGGCTATATTTTACTGGAATTATCATGTGAAAAGGTGTACTAAGAACATGATAGACAACTCTTAAGCGGAATATTAGTGCTAATAACTTTGTGAAGTAACTTAAATTTGGTTGTCTCCTAGTCAGCCACGTTAAAACCAAAATATATGATTGTTTTGTTCAAATGAATCCGAGTTTGTCCGGGTCAAAGAAATATAGACGTTTTCACTTTTACGAAGAGAAAGGGTTGACGAAGATTTAAGAACTTTTGAGAAACCAGGTGGATGGCTTCTTCAAGAATTTGGTGATTGTGAACAATGCTTTCATTCAGACCACCTCATTCTCATAACCATCACAAATTGTGTATGCTTGTATTTGCAATGTACACTGGATTGCAATTGCATTGCCATGCCAGCCATCCGAGGCCCCGTTACCATGGCCACAGCAAGAGCTCATCGATATCGTCTCCACAGAGTCTGCCAAAGAGAGCATGCCGCAAGTGTATGAAAGAGAGCATGCCCTGTTGTAACAAGGCGGAACAACAAATTTCAAAACAAAGCGGGACAACAAATTTCAAATTCAAATGGCCTCTGGGAGTGGGCAATATAAATGGGAATCTGCTGATAATAAATGAGAAATACTAGAACCGATGGAAATCATGTACTGTCATTAATACTCTCAAACAGCATTAAATAAACTATCGCTGAATAGGAAAGGTGGTTGTCTCCTAGTCGCTGAATAGTGTACATGGTGGGCCTGCTATCGGTGCATTAAAGGCCGGATAGCAGGCTAGTTAGCTCTTGCTATCCGTGAATGCGACAGGCAGGGTCGCCGGGCAGCCTGAAAGGGCTTTCTAAGATTCTGACAAGGTACCTCTATAGCAAAAGATTCTGACAAGGTACCTCCATAGCATTAATTTTGCTATGGAGGTGGAAATAGGAATTGCCGTAAAATTCGAGGGACTAAAAGTACCGTACCCTCAGCGCATATCCATCCCATCACATCTAACACGGAAGCTGCGTGCCACACCAACATCTAATCATGGTAAAATAAATCATGAACCCGAATTCCACCAACACTTAATTATGAACCTTGAATACAAAATTAAAATTCAGGAATATCTAGAAATAAAATTCATGGATATCCGAATTCCACAGAGAGCTAATTATTCATGGATATCCGAATTCCATAGAGAGCTAATTATTCAGTACCTTAGAAAAAATAAAAACCAAGATTCACAAATATCAGGGATAAAATTCAAAGATATCCGAATTCCACAAACAGCTAAACTATTTAAAACCGTGAATCCAGAATAGTATTCTGCAATATCCGAATTCCACAAACAGCTAAACTATTTAAAACCTTAAATCCAGAAATAGGATTCGGCATTGTCACAACAGCTAAACTATTTAAAACTGTAAATCTAGAAATAGGATTCGGCATTGTCACAGATATTTGAATTTTAAACTAATTTTACTTCATTCTGAAAGACATAAAATGTGTTGACTTACCTTGTCTTTTATAAAATTAATGTCATAAAACATTTCAAGAGAGGTACTTAATTGAAACTAATTTTGATTTGAGAGAAAAAAATGTGTTTATAAAATTAATATTATAAAACATCTGGATAGAGGTAATTGATTGAAACTAATTTTTGTTTCAGAAAAAGTAAAAAGAGAAGAATATTAGATGAGTAACGCTTTCATCACGTCAGCTCCAATTTCCACTTTTTCATAATTTCTAATGCATTCCAAGCAGCATTGGCGTTTTATGTAGCCATGCAACGATCATGGATATAAAATGAAGATAAAATTGAAAAATAAAATACAGAGCACCAGAAAACAAAAAACACAGAAACATCACATACAATTCAACCACAATTTAAACAGCCAAAAAGAAAGAAATCTAAACTGGCCGATTCAAAAAAAGAACATGAAAACAAACAAAATAAAAGGCTCTGCCAAAACAAAAAAAACCCTAATCCATGATCGGTGCGAACAAAATATTGATGAATACGAAAACGGTAGTGGCTTCCTTAAATGGATGGAGCTACTTGCTTTTCAGAATGACCGTTGGGAGGCGCTTGCTTTTTTTAAGAAATTGAAATGAGTAAAGAATTGCTTTCTGTTTTTTTAAAAGAAAAATTGGTTAAAGAAATTGAAACGGATTAAAGAACTGCTTTGTGCTTTTTTAGAAAAAAAAAGAGAGGAATTGAATGTTGCTTTGTTTTATTGTGACTGATAGCGATGGACAACGACCGCCATTAGCCGCTATAATTTGGCATCATTAAATGTTGCTCCAAAGCAGAGCAAGCATGGTAATATGGTAAAATAAAAGTGAGATGGTTAAAAGGAATTGACAGAGTCGTCCATCTTGTGGATGATTAAACAATTTGTCCTTTCTTTAAATTGAAGAAATTAAAGAAAAATTAGTTTGGTAAAAAAAAATTACTTTATATATCTTTCCGTCAAGTCGAAAATATTCTTTTTCACCTATTCCTAATTTTTTTTTGCATTTTAAAATGATATGGAAAAGGTTTTTTTAGGACCATATTAAAAAACTGAGAAAATAAGGAAGTAATAAAGCTTAGGGTGTATATACAAATACAATTATAGTTTAATTTCAAGTGTATATTTCATTTTTCCCCTTGCAAAAATAAAGCCTATAAATATGTTATATTATAAAACTTATTCTAAATACTTCAAAGGAATGAGCACATAAAGAGTGAAACAAAATGTAAGGGAATGATTAATATAAAACGAAGGATAGACACATTTGGATATCCAATGTAGTGTCGGCAAATTTTAAAATGTGCTCACATGACCAAATGTGAACGTTCCAAAATTCAGCGCATCATAATCTGCTGGCACCTAATGCTTAAACATCAAATTTGGGCATGGGAAAATTTTCCTTCATACACACCGCATTTTTTCTCTTCCTACGTTATGTTCTGTTTGATGATGCACACCTCACCAAAACTTCAACATTAAATAGACCTCGAAATATTAAAAGGGTGAAAGCATAAGTCATGTATTCAACATTAACCCTTGCCACCTCTTCAACTTTGGGAGTTAATTTCAATTGATTTTTGGGCAAAAATCTTGATATGGTTACTACGTTTTAATGTAGTTGGTTTTTGTTATTGTAGGACCAATTTAGGCACAAGCAAGATATGGTCCCCAGCTCAGAGGAAGCAAGTTGCATCGAAAAACTATGCTAGATAGCTAAGAGAGAAGCATAAATGACAACAAATCCTTTTTCTATTGGCCTAAGGAAATGAATTTAGTTGCAGAATTCTAAAAATTGGATTCTCCAGTTCATTGTCAAAGGGAATGAAATGTTTTTCCAAATGACAGCAAATCCATTTTCTACTGGTGTAAGGAAATGAATTGAGTTGCAGAATTCTAAAATTGGATCCTCCAATTCATTGTCAAAGGGTTAATGACTACGAAAACTAGATTTGTTCTGAAACTATGAAAAGCATTTACTTTTCTCATTTAGACATTTAAATTATGAGATGGTTTGGATGGATTTGATGTTGTATGTTCATGGCCCAGGTATCATAACTCATTCCAAAGTCTCACTTGATCATTGAGGTCTTTCAAAGTTTGCAATGAGTGCGTAAACCCAAACCATGTACCTTTGGTGCCGAGGTCGAATCTCTCGCATGGAAGAAGAGAAATTATAAGGCAACATACATTGATGAACGAATTAATGTTAGTCGATATTTTGAAGCAAAAAATGAACGAAATGTCAAAAACCAAAACCTAGATTTGTATTTCACTGTAACCGGACACAAAACTGCATACATTCTAAAGTATTTGTCTAAAGCAACCAAACATTGCAAATAAAACAGAGATATCGAAATCCTAGATATCCAGATAATTTGCAAGATGCGGGGAATTGAACCCCAAGCTAGTGGCGACGAGGGTTTCACATATGAGCAACATGCGTAATAATGTGCAACTGATGAAGGTTGCGTAATTATAACTCAAACAGCAATTGACATTGATCAGAAGGTGCATTTCGTCAGATGGTATCTGCAACGTAACTTATTACAAATGTATCCACCATTTCAGAAGGTTGGTGTGCCATAGTGGGTCATTCCCTAGCAGTACCAACTATCGTTAGACGCTAAGGGTAGATACAATCAGGTTTCGTCCGGCAAGATAAGTCGTGTGAGTTACCACCGCCATTATCTGCAAAGCGAGATAATTCGCGTTAGTTACCACTGCCATTATCAGCAACGCGAGATAAGTAGACTTAGTCACTATCGCCATTAACCACAACGCGTATGATAAGTGAGCTATTCAGAGCATACGCGATTATCTTTAGGCTGGTAAGCTAAATGTCTATCCCGAATATGCGATTTGCCTCCGGCATGAACGATTCCCGACACCGTATACGCGAGTTGATTTTGGGCAATGCGTGGTATCGTAGCCCGTTATGCGAGGTATTTCTGGTTGACCGGAGACAAAATGCCAGATATGTGACTTATCAATGCAGGATATGGTACTTATCTTGCCGGAAACGCGTATTAACTCTAGAGCCTATAACGCTAATCATAAGTCGCATTTCCGATGGAGATAAGACGCATTTCTGATAAATAATTCGCATATTCAGCATAACCAACCTGCGTTGACCGGAAATATGTAGCATATCCAGCAAAGATTGCTCGGATAGCGAGAAATTTACTCGCGTATTCGAGGATATACCTGTCGGAAATTGTTACGGATAGGCAAACATCGCATATCAGCCAAGACATTTCGCATATCGAGCCGTGTATCCTAGGAAAACTGAATTATAACTACCGCGTTGATAGTGAATAAACCACTTATGCATACTGCGTTGATAACCAACCACCCACATTTGCATAAGCATTAATAATGAATAGATAATTAATAATGAATATATAAAGAAACCATATACGAAACATTCTTACGGGAAGCCCTAATACGAAACATTCATACGTGAAAATATATGGATATTCTGATAATCCCACCAGATAATTGCATTGCGATGGTAATTAGCATATGCATTACCGATCAATTAGCATCGCGACGGTAATTGTGAGAATTTGCCGGTCTTAAAAGGAAAATACAAATTACACTCAATAGAATTTCAGTAGTCTTGGTCAATATGCATATTCATTAGCCTCAACTGTCCAAAATATATGTCAATGGCACTTTCTGTATGGCTACAAAGAATACACACATACCGGGCAAGATATTCGTTGAGAACCCAAAGGCCGCTATCATCTTTGATTGATTTCTGGTAGAATGCTAATAATGTCTCACACCTGCTGCTCTCTGTGTCTGCCATGACTCCCGTAAGTAAAATCCAACTTACAATTTTCAACTCAAAACTGGTGTATTACCTAATTACCTATCCTGTCAAGAAAACGAATTCAAGCAATTCATTCATTCAGTTGATCAGACTTGGGCACTCGATTCAACCTGGATAGCTGGATTAAGGCTATGGAAGAACTGAACCACCACTGCTTTCGCATTGAACTAGCGGCAAACTGCTAGCACAAACTGCTTTCGTATTGAACTAGCGGCACACGTCCGCCTCATGCGATGGCTCACCAGCCTGAAGGCCACATGTTGCTTG